>JAKCPI010031499.1:0-38482 GCA_023213315.1 Euborellia annulipes | reverse complement strand
GGTACATCATAGTAGTGCCTAAGGAGGGGGAAAGTGTGGGAGTTCAACCCCCCCCCCCAATGGTGTCCAAACCAAGACTATATAAAATAATTTCTTTTTAATTTAATTTTGTATTATATAAAATAATATCAAAATTTAAAAAAAAAAGATAATTTTTTTTTAAATTTTATTTATTTATTTATTTTTTTTTTATTTTATTTATTTATTTATTTTATTTATTTATTTATTTATTTTTTATTTATTTATATATATATATATATATATATATATATATATATATATATTTTTATTTATAGAGATTGAATTTTGCAAATTTTGCCTTTTTTTACTTTTTTGATCTTTATTTTAATTTCTTTCGAACTTAAAATTAAATAAAAACTTTAACCATCAACATATCCAAATTTTATATTGATCTATGGATTCTATGGATTTTTTAAAGGGCATTAAATAAGTTAACAAAATATTCATTGAAAATATTTTCTATTTTAACAAATTGACTCTTGACTCAGAGAGTAGACATTAGCTCTCATGTCTAGGGTCCCGGGTTCGCTTCCAGTCCCAAGCGAAAAAAATTTATTTAATTTGAAATAAATTAGGAATTGGGTTTAAATGGCCTTAGATGCCGAAAAAGACCTTAAACAAATTTAAAAAAATATAATTAAATATTATCCTTTGACGAATTTTTCGGCTTACCTTGGTTTCTGTAGGCCTGGTAGTGGTGGTGGTGGTGATTGTTTTACGCCTAGACGCTCGTTGGTGCCGTCTAGTAATCTGATTCCTCCTATTTTGAGAAGTACTAACTCTATTTCGAGATCGTGATTTATTTGTAATTGGCTCGGCTATAATTAATTGGACAATCGTTAAAAGAATCAATATTAAAAATATAATTCTTAGTTTCATTCTCCTAACGGAATGAATTTGATAAGCGAAATGATATTTAGTCTTTTTGAAGATGATTATATAGGCTTATAGAGGCTTTAACAATTTATTTTGATAACTTCAGCTAATTATAACAATTTTTGCAGATAAAGAATAAAAAATAAATCAAAATATTTATTGCTAAACCAATACTAATTAATTATCAATTGATTGATTAAATAGTCTCTCAAGAACAACAAATTGTGTATTAATTATAAGTAGAGACCGGTCGAAAAAGCATAAAAAAATGGAAAAAAAGTGCTTAAAAAAGCACAAAAAACTTGAATAAAAAGTTGTTAAATAAGCATAAAAGTTGAAAAAAAAAAGCATCTAATAAGCAATTTTTACTCATACCAATGGCGTATACAAATTTTTTAAAGAAACAATTTATTCCGCCCCGCCCTGCGAAAATTTTTTTTTTTTGCGGAACCAAATTTTTTCACCCTGCTGAAAAAAATTTTTACAGGGCTATTTTTTTTCACACTGCGGGATTTTTGGAAATTTTTTTTTTAGGGGGCGGCCCCCCCTTATATACGTCCCTGGTGTATGCGTGTGTGAATGGGAAAAAATTTTTTTAATAAAAAAAAAAAAAAAAAATTATAAATATTCGTAAAATAAGTTCAAATAAGCACGAAAGGGAAAAAGCATGAAAACTCAAAAAAAGCACTAAAAAATGCAATCTCAATGCACTTAGTTTTTCCTAATTCGTATAGAAATTAAATATCTAATGGTTGCTTATAAAATTGAGCAATAAGCATTTTGCTTAAAATCCGGTCTCTAATTATAAGTTACGGGGTGACCGACCTGGAGCTCGGTGGTTTTTTTTTTTGATAACATTGGAAAAAACTAAAAAAGAACATCAGTAAAGTACTAGTACTCGAGGTTTCCCAAGGTCGGGATCAAACGTAGTTTGTTTTATATCAATTAAAGTTGTGGTGTCCCAAATGAACAATCGTAGGAGTGGGTAGACCCACTCCTACGTTTGTTTTATATTCCGTAAATAGGAAATATTTAAAGTTTGAAAGAAATCTTTAAAGTGAACCCGAGGGGCTCCACGGATCGGATGATGGGGAAATAAATTTTAAAAACACAATACAATATTTTTTCGAATTTTGAATTAGGGGCCGTTCATTAATTACGTAAGGGTCTTGAGGGGGAGGGGGAGGGGTTAAGAAAATCTCTACATGTCCTTATGTAGGGGGGTCGTAAAACTTATTCTTACGTAATACTTTTTGAATCAAAATTCAATACAAAGAATCTAATTTCATTTTGGATTCCCAATAGTTTCCTTTATTTTATAGTGTACAATGTAATTTAAATTTTATTTTAATAATTATTATTGCTTATTGTTTTAGTGGAACTGATCCTTTCCTAACATTTTCTTATTTAGAAGAACGAGATAAAGTCTTACGTAAGGAAGGGGGAGGGGGGTTCGAGAAATCTTATGTATACTTACATGGGGGTAGGGGGGGTCAAAAATGACTAAAATTGTCCTTACGTAATTAATGAATGGCTCCTTAGACATTTTTGTTTTTTATTTATTTTCATATACTTTTTTGTTCTAAATTAAAATAATTTCATTTTTAATGTCAATAATAAAAACTTCGATTTTCTGGAAATAAAAGGTAAATATCAATAAATATAACGCTAACTTTAATATTATCATAATTAATTGATTGAAGCTAAGACTAATTTAATTATTTTTTAGAACAGGAATCGGAACATGGACTGACTAATTTTTATTTGGTATAATAATGATTATGGAAAACAATTATGCAAAGTGTGATATGCTTAATTAATCATATCAGTCAATAAATAGAAAACAATTGAAGAAACATCAAGCTTCATTTCTTAATGATAATGATAACACCATGCAATACAATTTTGTTTAAGTTAATTTTTTTTGTTTCTGATGCAGTGTGTTTCAAAACACTATGTAAGCACAATTTTTCATATGGAAAATTGTTTTTATGAAAATGAATTCATTTGGAAAAATATAATATAACTTTGAGAAGACGTATTATTCATCAATAATGTCAATCTGAAACTGTAAACCAGATTGGAACCGTTGTTAATCTCAAATATAAAATTTTGTTAGCTAATATAATGTAACCTATTAATTTCATATTATTGGGCATAAAAAGCAAAGAAACGATACAAAAGTAATTTTAGTTGTGACCTGATTCATCAAAAACAAGCATAAAATTTACTTAAACAAGAAAAAAGATTTTTTTCGTTACATGGTGTAATAATTTGTTATTTCATATGTTAATATTTGTTTTCAGAATATCTCGCCAAAAAAAAAAAACAACACAAAAAATTGTTAATATCTCAAACAAACCCACACAGCACGGAATATTGCAATGTTGACAATATTGCGGCAACATTGATGCAATATTGCAGCTCCAAACAGCAATATTGCAGTTTGGAATATTGCCGCTGCAATGTTGCCAAGATTCGCAATGTTTCTGCAACATTGCTGCAATATTTTGTGCTGTGTGGGAAATGACATTGTTTTTTTTTAATTAAAAAAAAAAAAAAAAAAATCGAAATTTATTTAAAAAAACAAAATTGGTAAGCTTAAGTTAATTTTTTTTTTAATTACAATTTTTGAAAATATTCTTTCACCATCTACATCCAAATATCCTTAAATAACAAAATATTATAATTTATAATATTTTCTCGCACTGTATGAAAAATAATATATAAGCAGTTAAATTTAAAAAAAAAAATATTATATTATTGTATTAACATTTAAAAATTACTATTATTAATTAAATAACAAATTTTAAACAAAAACAAAAAAAAAAGATAAGGTCTTATTAACAGAAAATTAAATATGAATTTAATGTAATGTAATGTGATTTAGAATCTTCCCCAATTTTTTTTTTAAATTTTGTTTGGCTTCTTGGCCATCCCATTTTACAAACATATATAAAAGTCATAAAGTATATACATATAAAGAAACATTATTATAAACTACATGCATATCAGAAAAGCATACATATAAAATATTATAATCTTCCACATTTTATTTTAACTGTGTTTTTGTGATTTAATTTATCAACTCACCTTTTCATATTATCATATCGAATAATCGTTATTGTATTAAAGTTCGGTTGAAGGATTTTTATAAAATTTTATATTCCAAAATAGGAGCCCAAAAATATGATCAAGATTTTCTGTAAAAGAAATAAAATTTTACTGATGCGTTTTTTTTGAGGTCCATTGGACTGAGAGGGAGGGAGAGTGTTTGAACTTCTTGGCAACTTCAATATACTGGGTTATTCAAAAAAAATATTCCACATCCACATCTCTATATACATTATCCATGTCAAAATATCTTTGGAACTATAGAGCCATTAATTTTTTTTATTTTGTATAGCAAAGGGCATAGATATAATTTTGTTACAAAAATTGAAGCGGTACCATAAAGAGCAATAATCAAAAACCTCAGAACGATGAAGACTAAACCATAAATAATTGGAATAGGGATTCGAACTAGCCTTCCTGAGTTCCTCTTTTTTTCGTGATCTCGTATTTTTACTTTCTCCTACCCACATTTTGAGGTCCCCTGAGTCAAAAAAGTGGGTCCTGCAAATTGGTCTTTCTGTCTGCGAACAAAGTATCTCAGGAACATAAAGAGCTAGAAGGTTGAAATTTTATCTTTGAGTTAGACCCCCCCCCCCCCAAATGGGTAAAAAATAAGCTTTTGATCAAAATTGGCCAAAAAGTAAAGTACTAACTTAGTACTTTTTAGTTTTTTTTTTATTTTCTCAAAATTTACTCCTACAATTTTGTTTCATAAATCAATTATTTTTAACATGCTCTTTAAAATGTCATTTTGCCCTTGAAGTGTTTTGAAGTACACTTTACTCTTGTACTTCATGGAAAAAAAAACTAGGAGCTGCGAGGTTGAAATTTTATATTCATGTGTGGCATCCCGCCTGAGGCGTGAAAATAAGATTTTGAACAAAATCGACCAAAAAGTACTATTACTTTACTGATGTACTTTTTCAGTTTTTTTTTTTCGATTTTCTCTTAATTCGCTCAAACGATATTGATTAAAATTCATAAAATGAACTATTTTTTAGATGCTCTTTAAAAAGTATATCAGTTAAATTTTCGTGAAAATTGTTTGAAGTACAGTTTACTGATGTGGATACATTCCTAGACCAAGTGCCATATATGAATCGCGTAATCAAGTTTGAAGGTTTAGCAGGGCAACTAAATATATCTCGACACAACTTTCACTTGCTGAAGGGTAAGAGAAAGGTGTGTGCTGTGCGACCCTCACACCAGATTTTTAGATTATCTTCAATATTTAAGTGGAAGAACGTTTACGATTTAAATAAAATGTTATCAGGCTATCCCGAAATTGGCCTTTAAAATTATTGAGATTGATACTAACTCTATCTCACCTCTCGACCACAGGAAGACGAAAGATTTATTGTACTAACTATAGTAGTAACAATTAGATGCCACATCTCATTATCCCATTCACGCGACGACAATCTCGTTTTAAGGGTGTTCGGATCATAGCAAAATTAACCTAAAAAATATTGAAAAATGATAGTTAATTTAACTTTTATTTAAGGTCATTTTTACGTCCGGGTGCTGTGTCTGTAAAATATTTGCATATAAATATTAAAATATAATTTGGAAGATAAAAAAGAAAGGAAGAAACTTCATAACTTTTGAGACAAATCATTTAATATAGAGTATATTAAAATTATTTTTATTAGATGAATGTAAGATATATTTTTTCATTTTACCCTGAGAATTGTTTGAATAGACCTACCACTTTTCTCTTTCAATTAGATACTCAAGATAAAAAATCTGGTGTGCCTGGCGCACAGCACACAACTTTCTCTTACCCTTCGGTAGCCAATTGGAAGAGGAAAGTTGTAGGCCTAAATTTTCAGGGTAAAATGAGAAAATATATCTTACAGGCATCTAATAAATAATTGGAAAGCAAGTAGTGTCACACCAGATTTTTTGTGTCGAGATATATTTAGTTTCCCATAGCATTTTGGTTCCAAACTTGACCACTTGGATTTCATAAGTAAAAAAGTCAATTGATTCAAATTTTCCATAGGTTCTGTGTATTTTAAATGTTGACTGCTTGAAATAAACTATAGTTATTTTTCAAAATTTTAATCTCATTTTTGGATATTTTATACACAATAGGGAATCATAAATAAATACAAAATTTCATAAGAATTGGAAAAGGAGGAGGTGAAGAAAAATAGACTTTATTTGTTCCCAAAAAAATATTTTATTTCCTATGTCAACGTTTCGGGGACTATCCACTTCCTCCTCTAGGACCTTAAATACAATACAACAACAACAACAACTTTACAAATATGAGACGAGAGACGATATGTATTGCTTGTATTTCCAAGGTCCTGGAGGATGGGTGGAAGAGGGTGACATAAATAAATGTTTCCTTTCGCCTTCTGGTATCCCAGGCGACCGCTTCACTCATACGATTATATTATCGAATTTGAAAAGTTTTTTTAAGTGTAAAAAAGTCCAACCCAGGATCCTCTTGTGTGATCGCGGAAAGTCCCAAAATGCAAATCCTCTTTAGGGATTTAACATTGGATCTATGAAAGGAAGAGCCAAAAATAATTTGAGTAAAGTGTAGCCCAACACAGATTTTAGACGAAAAATTTTACTGATATATTTTTTAAAGAACATCACAATATGTTGATAAAAAGCACGCTACTCATGTACGCCAGAATTTTTCATCTAAAAAGAAAAGATTTATATATTCTGTTACCATGGCAACCATTTCTCTTATTTTACCTATGAAATACAAGAGTAATAGAGATGTTTTAAAAGACTTCAAAGGGCAAAAAATCCCAAAATCGTTGGAGCGAATTTAGAGGAAAAAAAAAAAGCTGAAAAAGAACATCATTAATATACTCACTACTTTTGACAAAGGCGATTTTGATCAAAAAGAAGATTTTCCGCTCAGAGGAGGGTGTCTGAACTTAAATATAAAATTTCAACCCATGAAGCTTTTTCCGTTCCTGAGATATTTTGTTTTCACACACAGATGTTCCCAATTTGCTGGATCCCACTTTTGGAACTCAGGAAACCTCCAAAGCATCTTGCTCATCCGCGTCGACTTCGAATTACAAACATGATCGCCAATACTTTCTCTCTATATACGCTCGCCATATAAGGTAAGAAATCAGGAGATTGCCATGTTCGGCCAGTCACAAATTTTTTGGCATTCTCTTACAAATACTCGTATTCTATCAGGAAAGTATTAGATATCAAAAATTCGGTGTCCGTTTTTGATCTTGTTTGAGATTATCTGATCCAAGAAATGATTTCCCTACTGGCCATGGTCTGTCTGTCATCTGTCCGCAGCAATGTGTGTGTGCATCGCAACATCACTGTGTGTCACTGAACCAAGATAATATAAGAAGGCAGAAAGGGCTACAAGGAAGATTGAAATTTTTATAATTTAACTTAAAACACCCGTAGGCCGTGACACGCAGCACGGAACCGAATGCGACCCATACCAATGCTGCCGATTCACTTTTTCAGTTTTTAAGATTTTCTCAAAATTTAATAACAATTTTTTAAAAATTAAAAAATCAATTATTTGCCCAGATTCTCTTTAAAGAAAATGTATATTCTCATTTTGTGATTGGAAATCTTCTGAAGACCACTTTACTTTCTTGTACTCCATAGAAAAAAGATAAGAATCATTATGTCGGTCTTCAAAATAAAAATATTTCACTTCACTACTTATAAATTTTACATCTTGAAAAATCGAATGGCACCGTACTGTCGGAAACTAAATACATGTCACCGACACAAAATACACAATTGAGACAAGCACAGTACAACTCGATTGCGAAGAAATTAGCGAAAGTTGTGTGCTGCATTATCAATCTCTCGATTTTTTTTCTTCCAACATCGTTTATCCATCAAAATACCGACATCGATTTGACACGATTTCATTCTTTCTCTCTCTTATATATTAACATATAAGTAGAAGGCCCAAAAAATCTCAATTGTGACTGGTCGTTAATTGACAAACATAAGTGATATTGATATATAAATTTTACCGCATGAAACTAAGACGCAATTTGATGTTTATCGCTAAAGGTTACAAAAATCCTTCTACTGAGACATCCGAATACCAATCAAGTAAAAATTTCTCTCTAAAGTTAGCTAAACTATATTGAATTGGTTGATTTAGGCCTACCACGCTAGTGTTAATTTTGGTGTAGTCGTTTATTGATTTCTTTATTTACTTAATAGTTTTACTATTTTAAGGATCGACATAATTTATTTGGACAATTGTCAAAATGATGTGCTCTGTAATAACAAAATATAGCACGTTCATTTCTCACTGAGATAAGCTTCCTAGTCAGTCACTTATCGAATGGCTAATAACATTAAAATTTAAGTATTTGATATTTAAACGCTAGCTGACGACGGATTATTTTTTAATCCGTTATCCTTAAAAATTCGTTATTTAGTAAAATTTCCGATAATATTTTAGGACTTTGCCTTGGTAGGCCTATGTCTTTGATATTATGGGTTGTTAAAGTTTATAAATTCGTCGATATTATACATTTATCACCAAATATAAAAAGAAATAAAAAGAGAAGAAGGAAGAAGAATGAAAAAGAAGAAAGAATGAAAAAAAGGAAGGAAAAAGAAGAATGAAAAAATAAGGAAGAAAGATGAATGAAAAAAGGAAAAGAAATAGAAGGAGTTGAAAAAGAAAAACGAAGAAAGGAAAAAAGAAGAATTAAAAATGAAAGAAGGAAGATTTTTAATTACTATCTTTCTAACATTATTAAATTAAATATGTGTAAGGCACAAAGCCTACAAGTGCTGGTTACACCAAATCATTATAATAAATCTAGTGTGGCATTTTGGATACCAAATGGTTAGGGTTTTTATAAATCATTTTGGTTTGTTTTTTAGCTAGAGTAAATTATTATATTTTACTTTCTCTTACCCTATGTGAAATATAATTTGTATTAAATATCTAGTCATGGCTTGGGTCCCATGGGGGGGGTTGAACCCCCAAAACCCCCCCCCCCCCCCCCCCCCCTGGCTACGCCTATGCTTTGGCCTTAAGTATATGGTATAGTATATGGTGTAAAGTGAAATAATTTTAATGACCGAAAAGGTAAAACGTAAAATCTGGTACAGATGATTTAATTTTACCTTTTCAAATTTAAAATGATTTCGGTGAAAATATTTACAAGTGTGGATCCACCTTAATATAAATATATCGGCGGAAACTAAATATATTTCGACACAAAAAAATCTGGTGTGACAAGCACAGAAAACAATTTTCGATTACCGAAGGTAAGAGAAAGTTGTGTGCTGTGCGACCATTCACACCAGATTTTTATTTAATATTTTTGATTTTCTTTTTACATTAATTACAGATTACAGAAGAAGAAATTACATTCAGTGATAAATTTAGTGTCACTACATTTATGGTCGTTGCCACCCAAATAAGAGAATGGAATATCTATGGTTTACCAACAGATGATTTCTCAACGGAAAATGGAATAATTGTTACAAATGCAAGCAAATGGCCTTTATTGATTGATCCTCAAATGCAAGGAATCAACTGGCTTCGAAGAATGCAAGCGGAAGTAAATATTATTAATTTCTAATAATTTTTAATTATTTATATATTAATAATAAAATTTATTAGAATATGCAAATAATCGACACTGGAACCCCAGATTATATGAAAATTCTGGAACATGCTGTGATAAATGGAAAAATGGTTCTTATACAAAATATTAGTGAGCAAATGGACCCGGCAATAGCCCCCATTGTCAATAAAAGTACCATAAAATCAGGTAAAGTGTATTTTCAAATTTTTATTCCAACATTTTGTTCTTTAATCATAAGGAAGTGCAAATCCACTTCCTTAACTTATGATTAATAAATAACAGCCATCTTACACTTTTATTTTGTTCTATATTTCTTCAGAAAATTAATAGTTTGTTTCTTTCTAGGTCAACATCTAATATTAAAATTAACAGATAAATATGTCACTTATAATAATAATTTTCAATTATTCTTAACTACAAAACTTGCAAATCCTCATTTCGCTCCGGAAATCTGTACTAAAACAACAATTGTTAATTTTTCAGTAAAGGAAAAAGGTTAGTATTTTGCCTACAATTATTTATCCAAATTAGCATCGTCTTAAATAAATTCTCAGCCTTAAATTTGGTGTCACCTTTCGAAATTTTGGAATTTATTCATGAGCCCTCCGGCCTTTGTGTAGAGGTTAGCGTGCTGGCCTTCTATACCAAGAGTCTAACTCCATTGTTTTACTTGTACCAGAGGTGTATATTGAATTTTTTCGGGGGGGGGGGGGGGGGTTGCCCGAACTCTGAGGACCCCGGGGGCATTCAAAGACAAATTTTCAATAAATTTTTTTTTTATCTTAATTTTCCGTTTTTGCCACCCCTAATGGCCCGGAGTCCTCTCAAAGACAAATATTTGGGGGCCTATGACGGCTCGTGGTCTGGGGCGGACCCCCCCTCGGTCGCCTCTGGATACAAGAAAAAATGCTGTGGAAGCATTCAGAGCATTTTTTCCTGGCTGCCTCAGCCTCCATACCTCCTTTATTAATTGTCACAAAAGTTATTTTACTGGTTTCGAAAAAAAAAACGGCACAATTATTTCATGAATTCAGTTACCCCAACTGACTTAATACAGTGGGGGTGCCCCCCGCCCCCCAAGGGCCACTTTTATAAAATTTTATATTATTCTAGATAAAATCTTTCAAAATATATCTACGAGTATATAAACTGTAGAGAATTAAACAATGAATTAAATTAAATATCTTTTGGCTCAATTTGAGTACATATTTGTAAGTAAATTTTAAGAAAAAAAATGTTTGCCACCCCCAAGAAAAAAATTTGCCCCTCCCAAGAAAAAGTTGAAATGACGCCACTGTTTATAGAAAGGGGGAAAGGGGTTAGGGTTATTCTTGATTTTTATTTATTGATTTTTTAATTAGGTCTTCAAGATCAATTACTTGGAATTGTAGTTACAAAAGAAAGACCTTTATTGGAAGAACAAAAAAATGAACTTGTACTGAGTATTGCAGCTGGAAAGAAATTATTGAAACATTTAGAAGATGAACTATTGAGGTAATTGTTTTTTTTTTTTTTTTGATTAAAAAAAAATAAAATGGACTGAAGATGGCACATAATAAATGAACTGAAGCGTTTCTAGCTGATTGGTGGAAGCATTCAGAGCATTTTTTCTTGGCTGCCTCGTAAAAGAACTTCGTTCCAAAAAATTCTCGTTATATATATTTTATAATTTTCTAGGTTATTATTTGAGACAAAGGGGTCTCTTTTAGATGATCTACCATTATTAATTACACTACAGACATCACAGGAAACTTCAGCTGTAGTTACAGAACAAATAGAAATCGCCGAAAGCACTGAAGAAGAAATAGACATTGCACGAGAACTTTATCGACCTTCGGCCCAACGAGCTACAATTTTATTCTTTGTATTAAATGACATGGGTCGCATCGATCCTATGTACCAGTTCTCAATGGATTCGTATATTTCACTCTTTACTCTATCTATTCAAAAATCACCGAAATCGCCTATTTTGGAACAAAGGATTCAAAATCTTAATGATTTTCATACATATGCAGTATACAAGTTAGTACTTATTAGCATTTTAAATAATATGACTGACTATTACTTTTTTACTTTCTCTTACCTATATAGAGAAAAAAATTAGTAGATTCATGTCAAAAATTCGATGTCGAGATTTTTAAAGAAATACATGTTTTTTTGAGGTCCTCTGAGTCCAAAATAGTGGATCCCGCAAAATCTGTGTGTCTTTGTTCAATTTAAAGCATGAAGGAATTGAGTTTGGAGATTGAAATTTTATATTTAAGTTAGGCATCCCCCTAGGGCGTGAAAATAAGCTTTTAATCAAAATCGGCCAAAATGTACTAGTGCTTTACTTGTGTATTTTTTACAGTTTTTTTCGATTTTCTTAAAATTCGCTCCTACGATTTTGATTAAAATCTAAACATCAATTACTTTTTAGATGCTCTTTAAAATGTATGTTCTCATTTTTCCCTCAAAATTTCCGGCTCTTTCTTCCATAGAGCCAATGTTAAATCCCTATGGGGATTTATATGTTAATTTCGATTCAAAAGGGGGTCCCCTTTGAAACTTTTTACACATTTAAAAAAATGTTTTCGAATTCTTATGAAATTTTGTATTTATTTAGGATTCTCTATTATGTAAAATATCCAAATATGAGATTAAAATTTTAAAAAATAACCATAGTTTATTTCAAGCAGTCAACATTTAAAATACGCAGAGCTTATGGAAAATTTTGAATCATATTCATATAGAGAAAGTTTTTTTCTTTTGCAGGTTTTTCAGCAAGGATCAATAAAGAAAACTTTATTTTAGATTTGAAAATTTTAATGGAAACAAGACGACCAGTGCGCGCAGTAACCCTGGTTTCGGTCACAAAGGACCATCGTCAGGCCTGTAATGAATCAAAATGTCAAACAGGGATTTTTTCATAGTAGAATGTACATGTATAGATCTTTGACATTTTGATTCATTACAGGCCTGACGATGGTCCTTTGTGACCGAAACCAGGGTTACTGCGCGCACTGGTCGTCCTGTTTCCATTAAAATTAAAATTTTCAAATCTAAAATAAAGTTTTCTTTATTGATCCTTGCTGAAAAACCTACAAAAGAAAAAACTTTCTCTATATGAATATATAATTATTCTTTCATCTCCTGAGCTCATCAATTTTGAATTAATTGACTGGAATTGGAACTAATGTGCTATGGGAAACCAAATATATCTCGACACAAAAAATCTGGTGCGTCCTGCATCCCAGATTTTTACAGTATTAAGTTATTTAATTTAGTGCTGATTATATAAGCATAATTTTAATGAATATTTGCAGATATACTTGTCGAGGTCTTTTTGAACGTCACAAGCTTCTTTTTTCCTTCCATATGACTGTAAAGATTCTTGAAGGATATGGAAAAATGAATTATAATGAATATAAATTCTTACTTCAAGGAGGTGTTGTTTTGGATCGCGAAGGCCAACCGGATAATCCTTGCTCAGGTTTCTATTTATTATTTAATTGATTTTAAAGATTTCTTACTTCATTTTTCCTAATAATTTATTTTATTTTTTAGATTGGCTTACACCTGAAGGCTGGGATAATATTACCGAATTAGATAAAGTAGGAGGTTTTCATGGCGCCGTAGACTCTTTTGAACAATACCCAAAGGATTGGGGAATCTGGTATACACATCCTGAGCCAGAAACTCAACCCCTTATAGGTACAAATATATTTTCTTCTTTTGCCATCTCAAATTTGATTTGGTTTACAAAAATAGAACTAATAGGATTGACTTTTTTTCTTTGATGAATCATTTTCGTTTGATGGTCAACTTGAATCAATATAAATAAGGATTTATTATTAAAAAATTAAATATTTTTAGGTGAGTGGAACGAAATCTGTAACGAATTTCAACGTATGCTGTTCATTCGTTCTCTAAGACCTGATCGAGTTACAACATGCATCACAACTTTTGTCACGAACACAATTGGCCACCGATTTGTAGAACCACCCGTTCTCGATATTAAACAAGTATTTGAGGATTCAACAAATCGAACGCCGCTTATCTTCGTCCTCTCGCCAGGGGTAATTAATCATCATTGAATACAAAATATCCCCTTTGATATAGAACATGGGGATAAAAAACCAAAATGGCGCCCCTGGTGCGATTGGCTACCCTTCTGCCTCAAGTAGAAACCCCGTTGTGCACCGTGCTGGTCAAACCAGATTTTTTGTTCGAGATATATTTAGTTTCCTATAGGAAATTAGTTTCAAACTTGACCACTTCCAATTCATAAGTAAAAAGTAAAAAAGTCACTCTAAACAAAATCGTTGGAGCGAATTTTGAGAAAATCGAAAAACATCAGTAAAGTACTAGTACTTTTTGACCGATTTTGTTTAAAAGCTTATTTTCACGGTTCGGGGGGTGCCTAACTTAAATATAAAATTTTAAGCTCGTAGCTCATTTCTTTAATGGTTAAAAATGTCCACAGACACCAATTTGCGAGACCCACTTTTTTGTTCTCAGGGGACCTCAAAACATGTATATCCATCAAAACATCAATCAAAATCTCGACATAGAATTTTTGACATGATCGCAATACTTTCTCTCTATATATATTTCATATATAGGATAAGAGAAAGTAAAAAAACCAAACTATAAAAGTTCTATCATAATGAAAGGTAGGTTAATTAAATTTAAAAATTAATTGAGACGTCAGATATTTAATATAATATAATATTTAATCTCTTGGCGATCGATTTCGCTTACAAAGATCCTCAGGCCAGCTGGAAGAATAATTACAATTAAAAAATTTGAATATAAATATGTTTATACAAATTGTTTTTTGTTGCTGGACAAATACACAAATATATATATATATATATATATATTGTCCAGCAACAAAAAACAATTTGTATAAACATATTTATATTCAAATTTTTTAATTGTAATTATTCTTCCAGCTGGCCTGAGGATGCTTTGTAAGCGAAATCGATCGCCAAGAGATTAAATATTATATTATATTAAATATCTGACGTCTCAATTAATTTTTAAATTTAATTAACCTACCTTTCATCATGTACACGTCAGAAATAGAAGAATATATTCTACATATATTCTATCATAAATTTGATGAAGAGAGAGAAGATATAAAAATTCTTCAGCTGAATAGTGTCTCTTCCAATGCCCCCGCCTGCATTCAAATATTATTTTTTGTTTTTTTATTTATTAGGTGGATCCTGCGACTTCGTTATTTGTCTTTGCTGATTCGCTTCGTATGCATGAACGATTTGAAATGGTTTCTCTTGGCCAAGGACAAGCTCCCGTTGCAACTCGTCTTATTCTTCAAGGAATCAAACAAGGCGATTGGATTTATCTGGCCAATTGTCATCTGTCTCTTTCCTGGATGCCAACACTTGATAAAATTGTCGAGACCATTCAAACATCGAATGTTCATTCCGATTTTAGGTATTTAAAAAGTAATCTTGTTTTTTAACAAGCAGAAAGGGAAGGAAATTAAATTTTAATACAATAAGCTTTTTTGATCTTGCAAAACATAGTTAAATTAATTTTTACAAATTAATTAGGGATCTTAAATTTTTTTTTTTTTCATATTATCTTCTGTTTCTCTACGAATTTTTCAGGAGAAACGAATATAATTTTTGTTGTGTCGTTTAATCAAGGAAGTAATGGCAAAATTCTCATTATTGTCAGTTCTTCTCACTCATCTTTTTCAACTTTGATGTGTAATGATTGTGTCCAAGTCTTATCAGGGCAGAGGAGCTGGTCATGGTTCCCTGTCTAAGTCGATTCAGTAATCCTATTCAAGCTGTGGCTTCGGAGCCATTGTTTTAGAATTAAGGATCTGACTCTATCTTTATAAAGATTTTTTGGTACAGTGGGCGCCACAAGTGCCTGATGTGCTCTAGAGTCTAGGCAACCAAAATGCTTAGCGACGTGTTCTCATAAAAGTAGCTTTTCTTTTCTTCTTTGAATGATGATATTTAAATTTGGTAGCTGCATTGCTCATTTTTTCTACCATATTTAAATATTTTCTTCTGTTGCATTAAAAAAAGATGATTTATTTTTTTTAATAATATTTGTTTGGCTCAAGGCTACACTCTCGAGCAGATCAGGCACTTGTGGCATCATGAAACAACATGTGTAAATCAAGAAACATCAGCCCAAATGCAGTTTCATAGCAGTGATACGCTGAGCAAAGTTGCTTGAACTTTGAGTAATATTGAACTCGACCATTATGTAAATAATTAGGAATTCTAACAAAAATAATTAGATGATCAGCTTAGCTCCGACTGGTTCCAGCTCTTACCCAAACTTGTTGTAATGTATACCGGCTCCCTAGGGCTGGTCTTATGTAATAATCGTCAATGTTGAAGAAGATTGTAAGGATTTCTGGCGATGATTGGATCTTTATTTCTTGCGCAAACCATAAAATTATTTCTGACCCGGTTAAAATGACCTGAAAAGAAAATATTATCTTAAGAACTCTTGAGGAATATCTAATAAAATAATATTTCATTTTAGACTCTGGTTGAGTTCGAGCCCCGATAAAAGCTTCCCACTTTCCATTTTACAAGCAGGAATTAAAATGACTACCGAGCCTCCAAAGGTAAAAAATAAAATAAATATTCTTTTTTAATGAATTGGCCTAATATTTATATTTTTAAAAATATTTTTAGGGAATTAAATCTAATTTACAAAGATTATATCAACAAATAACGGAAGAACAATTTGAAACTTGTCAAAATAAATACAAATATAAAAAATTATTATTTGCTCTTTGTTTCTTTCATTCGGTGTTGATTGAAAGGAAGAAATTTCAACAACTGGGATGGAATGTTGAATATCCTTTTAATGATTCCGATTTTGAGGTAAGCTTTATATTTTAGAAAATCTCTATAAAAAATGTTACATAATATATATTAATGATTTTAGATATCCGAAAATATTTTAACGCTATATTTGGATGAATATGAAGAAACTCCTTGGGATGCACTTAAATATTTGATTGGTGGTGTCATTTATGGAGGTCATATTACAGATGATTGGGATCGACGACTTATATTAACTTATATAGATCAATATTTTTGTGAAGAAGTAATCATGGTACCGTATTTCAGGTATTGAAATTTAATTTTATCATTTTTGTATAATTAGTATAATTATTATTGAACTTTTTTTTTTAGATTTTCCTCATTAGACACATACTACGTACCACGTGATAGTATTCTTGAACATTATCTCGACCATATTTCTCTACTTCCTCTTGTTGATCGCCCCGAGGTTTTTGGACAACATCCTAATGCTGATATTACTTCTCTAATCACAGACCAAAAACTCTTGTTTCAAACTCTTATGGGTTTACAAATGCAAACTGCTGCTCAATCTGAACAATCTAATGAAGAGAAGGCAAGTTTGACAATTTTTAAAATTTAGTTTTAAGGCCCTTCAGGAGGTAAGCTGTTCGCATGTTTTTGCCGATAAGATGGCGTTAGAGGTTAAAAATTTAGCCAAAAAGCCCAACTATTAATATTACAAAAATTTGCCAACAGATGGCAGGATGGTAGGGCTATATTTAATCTCATGCATTTGTTTGATTTTCGTTGCTCTTTTAATAATGAATAGTTTATAAATATTATTATATATCATTTATAACAGCATAAAAACTTATAAATATAGGCTTATAAGTGATCTGATAATGCCGACTGTTAGACTAGTCTGCCATCTTTTGCAAGAGTGCTGAACTATTTGCCTAATGAGGTGAGAAGACGGGAAATTATAGGCTCCGAATCCCCCTATCCCCACCTCTCCTTCAAAAATTGTTAGTTTTACTGACTACTAAGAATAAACTTAAGCTTAGAGTTTTTCTATTATATTTTTTTCAAAAAAGTTAAAAATTTTATATTATTTTTCAGGTTATACAATTAGCATCCGATATTTTAAACAAACTCCCTCAAGAGATTGACAGTGAAGGCACGGAACGAAACATGGGAAGAGAAAAATCCCCCCTACAAGTGGTTTTATTGCAAGAGGTTTGTTTCAAGTTTATGTAATGTGCTTTTTATCCGGTGGCAGAGCTAGAATTTAGGGGTGAAAAAATAAAAAAAATACTATAATTTTACTTTCTTCTTAAGTTGTCTAATTTTTAGCCTTAAGAAGAAACCAATTGTGAAAAACTGACTAGAAATAATAAATAATTCAAAATCAATTTATCGATTTATTTTATTTTCAGATTTCTTTATATAATGAACTCTTAAACAACATCAGATCGTCGCTCATAGATCTTAATCGAGGAATCAAAGGTCTCGTGGTTATATCTGAAGTTTTGGATCAGATCTTTAGATGTATATTTGAAGGACTAGTTCCACCAGCTTGGCTAAGAGGTAATTTTAATTTTAACCAACATGAGGAAGGAGGTTTACACACATGTCTACTCTTTAAGGGTATCTTTATTAATCCATCATCCAATTCTTCTGGGGCTTTTTTTATTGTAAATGGCTAAAGGTACGTTTTTCTCGGTGCCGCTCTCACGACTATCGTTCAACGATCAAACTTGAGCACTATTTCCTTGTATTTTCTTTGAGCTGTTTTGCTCCGAGCTACTGTCAAACTGTTCAAAAGAAAGAAGGAAAAATTCTGAGCACTTTTTGTCTTCTTCACCCAGATGAGAAATGATAAATTTTTAGTATAGTCCCTTCATTTCTTAGTTCAAACATACGTAGGTTTGATTATGAAATGAAGAATGTACGGTTTTTTGCCTATTTTTTAAGAAAACCTAGCTTAAGTTACTCTAGGCGGCAAGAGATGGCGTTAGTTCTTCCCATAGGAAAACAAGCGTTTTATTCCATTTCATTTGAAAATTTCAGCTAATTAATTAAAGGCAAAAAATTAATTATTTTTTAACACAATGATTACTAATTTGATTATCTATAAGATATAGACCGAATTTTTTAAAAATATCTTTTATTTAGTGTGATTAATCCACAGAATACAAACTCTTCATATTCAACTGACTATTTTATTTTGTTTTAGTTTATCCATCTTTAAAAAATCTGGGTGCTTGGACAAGAGATCTTATAGCTCGAGTAAATCATTTTCACCAATGGGCGGAAACGCTACGGGAGCCTTTATTTTTTTGGCTTTCAGCCTTTACATTTCCAACTGGTTTTTTAACAGCCGTTTTACAAGTAAGTAACAAAAATTCAATTACATAAATCTAATGATTTGTTTTTTATTAATATATTAATTAAAATAATATTTTCAGACTTCTGCTCGAAGTTTAAATGTTTCAATTGATTCTCTTTTTTGGGAATTTACTGTTTTCATATCGGATGAAACTACTGTAATTGATCCTCCAAAAGTAATTATTACATTTCTTTACAAATTTATATGATATTTTAAAAGAAAAAAGAAATGCTTAAGGTGCGCGTCTCGGCGTGCTAATTTTGGGAGATTCCAGTGGCTCCAATTTTGAAGCTATCGACCTCAAATTTTTTTTAAATTAAAGCTATTTAAAATATCTACAACTTATAGAAGCCCTTTTTTTGATTTTCGAAAAAATAATTTTTTTTTTTAGATTAATCTCATTAAATAAATGATATTTTAAAAAAAGGAACTCTATAAGTTGTATATAATTAAATTAGTAATCATTGTGTTAAAAAATAATTAATTTTCTACCCTTAATTAATTAGCTGGAAGCTCTAGAATGAAATGGAATAAATCCCATGTATTCCTATGGAAAAAACTAACGCCATCTCTTGTCGCCTCGAGTAACTCGGTAGTCAAAAGTGTTCTAACCGTTTTTCGAGACGCGCACCTTAAAAAAAAAGCACAATTCCGTCATTCCCATTAAAATCTTAATCATATTGCGTTTTTTAATTCTCATATTCACGTGGCCCGTTTTTTAAATCCTAATTTGGCCCTTGTGGCAGAAAGTTTGGACTAGTCTGTATTAGATGAAAGAACTAAATGCACAACTCACATTCTCCACTTTTAAAAATTTTAAGTTAACAACAAAAACTCATCTAAAACAGACTTTAATTTGAACTTATTCGGTAATTTTAGAGAATAAAATAAATAAAAGTCCCTTAACAAGAAAAAGAGTATTTATTATTGGAGAATGTGATTTTTTCAATTTGTTATTTATCTTAGTATCGAAAAATCTAAATGTTAAATTTGAATTTATTAATTAAAAAAAATATTTAATTTTAGGAAGGCGTCTATGTTCGAGGTTTATACTTAGAAGGTGCCGGTTGGTTTCGAAAAAAATCCGAACTGTGCGAACCCTTGCCCATGCAATTGGTTAGTCCTATGCCTGCGATTCATTTCAAACCCGTTAGAGAAGCTCGAAAAACAGGCCAAGGTAAATTTTTTTTTTCATTTCTATTTAGAAAAAAATCGTAAAAAAAATATTTACTCATTTCAGTTCAATACGATTGCCCGGTGTATTATTTCCCAAATCGATATGGATCTACGGATATGCCGAGTTTTATTGTCACAGTAAAATTGAATAGTGGATCAGGAACCCCTGCTCACTGGACGAAAAGAGGGACGGCGATGCTACTAAGTCTTGCTTAATTTTATCAATATTTTGGAAAAATTGAAAAAAAAAAAATTCTATGTTTAATAGAAAAATTATATTTATACATATATATTTACATTTTATTTATTTATTATAAATTAATAATTAAATAATTAAGGTGGAATGGGGTAAATGCAGACTTGTTTTGGCAAAGTCGAATTTTAAACTTATCTATTTTTACTGTAGTATGTAAATACTTAACGAGGTCTTATTAAACTCTTTCTATTGTTATTACTTGTAAATTAATATTAAGTAGGATTCTAATTTTTCTTGAAATTATTTATGATATTGTACAAAACAATAACTACTCTGCACTTTCCCGCGATGATGGGGCTAGACTTAAAATCTTTTTAAACATTGTTTCACGAGCAAAAGAGCAGAACCTGCTTTAAAATGCTTTTTGTTCTATTAAATTATCTTGTTTAGTTTTATAGATATCCACTTTTTAAACAAACAAGTTCTTTTTACTGAATATCAATGGGGATATAAAATAAAATAGTCTGCACTTGCTCCATATAATAATATTTCCGGGGCAAGATCAGACTAATGTTTTTTAACTTTGCCCAACAACCGTAGGTTGCGTAGGTAAAGTTAATGTAATCGTAAAAAAATCGAAATTTTTCTGAAGCTGCCAAAATGTGTTTTGAGGTCCCCTGAATCCATTTAAGTAGTTTTTGGAATGATGTCTGTGTGTCTGTGTGTATGTCTGTGGTAATTTTTTTCGTCAACGAAAACTCAAAAACTATTCATCCATTTGTTTTGAAATTTTGCACACATAAACTAGGGGTAAAGCTCAAGAACTGAAAAGCTTTTGGTAAACATTGGACCATTAGGGGGCGCTCTAGAGGGGGGGCCAATATTTTTTTCTTACATAACCTATAATTTTTTTTATATATTCAGAAACTAGACTTTCTCCCGAGTAAAATGATATATAATATTTGTATCCTAATTTGTCATAAATTTGTTAAAAAAATCATTTAAATTCGAAAATTATGTATAGCAACAGAGCAAAATCAAAACAAATAAACAAACACGTTGCGTTATTTCTTTGAATAATGGGGGGGGGGGGGGGGACAAAGTTGTGCGCTCGGCTTAGTCCGACCTTTTATTTTCAATAATTTTAAATGATATATTAAAAACTGTTTACTTATAATAAACTTATATCAATATATTTTGCACTTACATTAAAATAACAAGACATGATTTATAATTTACTTGAAAACTATAGCATGTTTAGGGAAAACTCAAAATTACGTCTGAACATTCCAAGTAACTGGTAGCAAGCACTATTTGATTTTAAGCGACATAAACGCTGTTATATGTATATGTTTTGATAAACATTCACTGTATTTTGACAACTGTTATATATTATTAAATAAAGCTATATTTTGTTGTTTGACTTGAAACATGGTGTCAGAAGTAAAATTTTAATTGTAATTAAATTGATTTTGCATGTACCATGAATGTTGAAGAGAATACTAGTTCATCTAGTCAGATGGAGGGCCATCAGAGTCTGGATTCTTATATGAATATTCCTGCTCCAAGACCAATGAAAATGACTGGTTGCTTGAGTGAGAATTGGAAGTATTTCAAATTATCATGGGAAAATTATGAAATTGCCACAGGTAGGGATCAGCTTCCCGAGAAAAGGCGAGTAGCAATTTTAAAGTCTATTATGGGTCAGGAGTGCTTAGAAGTTTTGATGTCATTGAACTTAGACGAAAATGTAATAAATATAGATTCAATTATGAAGGCGTTAAGTGATCATTTTATAAGAGAAAAGAATGTGACTTTTGAACGTTTTATGTTTGGGCAGGCTAAGCAAGAACAAAATCAAAGTATTGAACAATATATAGGTCGGTTAAAAAAATTAGCAGCTTCATGTGAATATGGGACTTTAAGAGATTCCCTGATTGCAAGCCAAATTGTAATTGGGATAAATAATAATAGATTAAGGAGGAGACTTTTGGAAATTCCAAAATTGTCGCTGAAAGAAGCTTTTGATATTTGTAAAAATTTTGAAACAACAGAATTAAATTCTAAAAAAATTAATACATTAAATGAAAATATAGTAGAAGGAATTAATTTTAATAAATCTAAAAATAACTATAAATTTAAAAATAATGCAAAAGAGAATAGTAAAATTATTTTTAATTTATGTAAATTTTGTGCTACAAGGCATAAATATGGAATGCAGTTTTGTCCAGCTTATGGAATAGTATGCAAGAAATGTAATAAAAAGAATCATTTTGCAAGGGCATGTTTACAAGGGAAAGATATTAATGAAATGGAGGGTTTACAAAGAGACAAGGATCTCGGTGAAGATAGTGATGAGGAAGAAATATGTTTTAATGAAAATGATGTCCAAAGGAAAAAACAATGGTTTACTTATTTAAACTTTATTTTAAATGGAAAAGTGTCCAATATGAAATGCCAATTAGATAGTGGAGCGTCTTGCAATGTTATGAATTTTAATGATTATTTGAAAATTGCTAGAGGCAATAGACAATTTTTGAAGCCGACAAATATCAAATTGAGATATTATAATTCTAAAATTTGTTTGCCAAAAGGTGAGGTTTCTCTCATTTGTAAATACAAGGGCAAAGATTATAATTTAGAATTTCAAGTAGTAGATGGTAATAAAGAACCATTATTATCTGCGGAAACTTGTACAAGATTAGGGCTCCTTGATGTTAAAGTGGATTTATGTCAAGTCACAAAAGTTCCTCAAAAGATGAAGTTAGATTTATTTAGTTTAAAAAAAGAATTTTCTGATATTTTTTGTGGCTTAGGAAAGTTGCAAGGTGATTATCATATTGAGATTGATAGTAAGGCAACACCGGTTCAAATGTTACCTCGTCGGGTTCCTGTTTCATTAAAAGGAAAACTAAAAGAGAAACTTGATGAAATGGTCAAAGAAGGGATTATTATTAAAGAAGTAAATCCGACGGCATGGATTAGTAATTTAGTTATTGTTAAAAAAAAAGATAATACTTTACGAATATGTTTAGATCCAAATGAGTTGAATAAAGTAATTAAAAGATCAAGATATCAAATACCGACTGTTGAGGAAATTACTCCTTTATTATGTAATGCTAAAGTTTTTTCAGTTTTAGATGCAAGAAGCGGTTTTTGGCATGTTGGTTTAGATGAGCCAAGCAGTAAATTGACGACATTTTGGACACCATTTGGAAGATATCGTTGGTTGAGAATGCCTTTTGGGATATCATCCGCACCAGAAGAATATCAAAGGCGACAACATGAAGTGATCGAAGGTTTAGCAGGAGTTACGGTAATTGCGGATGATATGTTAGTGTTTGGATGTGGTGATTCTCAGGAAGAAGCTGAAAAGGATCATGATTATAATATGAGGAAGCTAATGGAGAGATTAAGAGAGAGAAATTTAAAATTAAATTTTGAAAAGATGAAATTTAAATTGAACCAGGTAAAATATATGGGGCATTTATTTACATCACAAGGAATAAAACCGGATCCATCTAAAGTAAAAGCAATTATAGATATGCCAAGACCTATGGATGTTAAAGGTGTTCAAAGATTGTTGGGATTTGTGGCTTATTTAAGCAAATTTTTGCCTCATATTTCTGAAGTATCTGAACCTTTAAGAAGATTGATAGATAAAGGTGTCAGATTTGAATGGTTAGCAATGCATGAAAAATCATTTAATGAAATTAAAAAGTTAGCGACTCAGTCTCCTATTTTAAGATATTACGATTGTAGTCTTCCAGTTACTCTTCAATGTGACGCTAGTCAATTTGGTTTAGGGGTCACATTGATGCAACAGGGACAACCCGTAGCTTTTGCTTCTCGGGCTTTGTCTAAATGTGAAAAAGAGTATGCTCAGATTGAGAAAGAATGTTTGGCTATTGTATTTGCATGCCATCGATTTCACCAGTTTTTAGCTGGTAAAGAGGAGATTCTTGTTGAATCGGATCATAAGCCATTGGAGATTATATTTAAAAAATCATTATTATCGGCACCAAAGCGACTGCAACGAATGTTATTATCTATTCAAGGATTTAATTTGGTTGTGAAATATAAACAAGGGAAAGAAATGTACATCGCTGATTTATTATCTAGAGCTGTGAACAATGAGAAGAATCAAGTAAAAGAATATGATGAATGTGATATTTATTTTAATAGTTTTTTGGCGGTATCCAATGAAATTGCTAGTATTAATATGATACAAGATATTAATATAAGCGAGAAAGGGTTTCGTGATATTCGTGATTATACAATGAAAGATGAAAATTTGAGAATATTGAGTAAATTAATTTTGAAAGGCTGGCCTGAAAATAAGATAAGTGTTCCAGTTTCTTGTAGAGTATTTTGGAATTTTAGAGATGAACTTACTGTATTTGATGGGATTATATTTAAAGGCAATGCGGTATTTATTCCAGTTGGTTTAAGATCTGATATACTTAAAAAACTTCATTCTAGTCATCAGGGTATGGAGGCTAGTTTGAGAAGAGCTAGAGAATTGATATTTTGGCCACGAATGTCTGATGATATTAGGAATGAGGTGGAGGCATGTGCAGTTTGCAATGAATTTATGTCTAGTCAGATGAGAGAATCATTAAGGACTTGTGAAATTGCTAAATATCCTTGGGAGATTATTTCAAGTGATATTTTTACTTTTAATAATTCCAATTATTTAGTGACAGTGGATCATTTTTCAGATTTTTGGGAGATAAATAAAATGAACAACATCACCTCTCAAGGCATTATAAAATGTTTAGAGGTGCATTTTTCACGTTATGGGATTCCTAAAAAACTAATAACGGATAACGGTCCACAATTTGTGTCTTCAGAATTTGAAAATTTTTTGAATAAATGTCGGTGTAGACATGTTACGTCATCCCCTTATTATCCAAGATCGAATGGAAAAGCTGAATCGGCTGTGAAGATAGCGAAAAATTTAATTCGGAAATGCGAAAGAGAGTGTTCAAATTTAAACATGGCAATTTTGGAGTGGAGGAATACACCGACAAAAGACATGGGTTCTAGTCCAGTGCAAAGATTAATGGCGAGGAGAACTAGAACACTCTTACCTATTAAGGATGATTTGTTAATACCAAAGGTGGAGAGCAACGTAAATGAGAGGAAAATTAATAAAAATTTAAGTATTAAAAGAATTTATGATAGGAGTTCTAAAGATTTAGAGGAGATTCAAGATGGACAAAACATATGGGTTCAAATGATAACAGGAAATGGAAAAGGGATTTGGAAGGTTGGAAAGTGTATTAAAAAAATATCGGATCGGGATTATTTAGTGGAAGTTGATGGAAAAAAATTTAGAAGAAATAGAATATATATACGATTGAGAAATATAGTTGATAAGAAAATAAGAAAGGAAGCTGGTGAAGAAGAAGATGATTATTTTTGCTCAAGACCACGGGGTATGATATCGAAGGAAGGGCGTGGAGTTGAAGAAACCAGAGTGGAAGAGCCAGAGGAACTGAGAGATGAGAATAGTCAAAGGGAAGAGAATCGAGAAGATCGGGAAGAGGGAATGAGACTTCGTTCGGGAAGAATAGTATGTTCAAGAGTTTGAAGAAGGGAGATGTTATATGTATATGTTTTGATAAACATTCACTGTATTTTGACAACTGTTATATATTATTAAATAAAGCTATATTTTGTTGTTTGACTTGAAACAAACGCTATTGTTCTCGAGCGATATCTATGATAAATAGTTTATACTAACATTTATGCCCTCGAGCTTGGTGTAGTTGGTAGCGCGCCTGCCTTGTATACCTAACAATGATCGGTTTACGCACTTACCCCACTCCACCTTATATTTTAATTCTATAAGTTTTCTTCCAAGGGCAATTTCCAATCGTATGAAACAATCAGATACGTTACATCAAGCTCGCGCTTGACTGTTTCAAACTGTTGGAAATTGCCCTTGGAGCAAACATCTTGTATATGTACATTTAAACATAAAAGCAACAAAAAGAGTCTTATCAAAAATGACAAATGCTAGATTAAGCAAGTAGCTTTTAAATCATTTTTTAAGTACTTGTATAATATTTCGTCATACATTTATTTTAATTGTCATGTATTAATAGTTTGGAAACACATAAAGTTCTTATTTAATAGTAAAAAGTTTTACGAATATAAAATCCATCAAAAGGATTTCATTTAATATATTTATAAAATTTATTTTTACACACAGCGACGTATTATCAAATTAAGTTTCGAACACAATCCACTGGAAGGAAATTTTTTTTTCTGTATTAACAGTCAAATTCAATTTCTTGTCTCATTTTCTACTATAAAACGATCCATCCGTTGCATAGCAATTGCCTCTGAATAGCTAGGAGGTTCGGGATATTGGAGCACTGAATAGGGGGTGGACTCGAGTCCCTTCTCATCTCTTCGTATTGTTGTTGATTTCTACCACCTCTGAATTTATTAACCAAAATAATGAACAACATTACAAAAATAAATGAAAAAAGCCCTATTGAAAATATAATATATGAATCGAGCATTATTCTGTAAATAAAAAAAAAATTATTGGTTAAATGATAAATTTTTATCAAATTTATTAATTATATAAATTACATACCATTCGGATATTTCTTGTCATTTATGATACTTATAATTATAATTTAATATAAATAATTACAAATGAAAAATAATTTATAATTAAAATTAATTCACTTGTGAATTGTTTGACTATTTCCTCATATGAATGAATTATATCTGAGAGAATTTCTCAACATATCTCTCTATCATTCAATGATACTAATCACTAAAGAGATAGTGGCTTTATCTTTATAGAGGTATAAAATAATATTTTTCATCCGATAAGATTTTTTTTTATATAAAAATAAATATATTCTGCAGTGAGTAAATCGAATATAAAGGAGAACACAAAAGAAAATCAAAAAAACTCTCAAAAAGAGTTTGCCCGAATTTTTTTTCCCTCTTCTTTTTTGGGATTAATACAAAAAGGAAGGGCGCGGGACAACGGGGGTTTGTCAATAAAAAAATTTTTCCCCTTCATACAAAATTATATGGTTCTGTGCCCAAGCTCAGAGATAAATCAATATGTTAAAATTAATTTAAAAAAAGTTTATTTATGACCTATTTAACATATCTACTTATTATAAGTAGGGCTCGGATTCGCCCTATTTGCCTTTTTTTAATTTATGGCTTAAAGTTTAGGCCAATATGATATGTATACGTTTCATGAAATTCTGAATAAAATAAGAGGCATTTGTTAGTGCCTATAATGCCTATTTTGGCCGATTCTGGGTTTTAGTGCCTATTTCATCTATAAATGCCTTTTTTAGTGCCTATTTTAAGTTCAAATAGCCAATTTCAATTTTTTACGAGCTATACATTGCCTAAATTTAAAATTTTTTTGAATTATCAAGAAAATATTTCAAGTGGGGGGGGTAAAGGGGATAATTACCCCCCCCCCCCCTACCGAGATTTGAAAAAAAAATACTTTTTTTAAAAAAAAAAATGTATTTTAATGTAAAATTTTAAAAATTAGTACTTAAAAATTTGATTTGTATTTATATTCTGGCAAACAAGTACAGAATGCGCCTTTAAATAACCGAAATTAAGAAAAAATTGTGTGCTGTGCGACCAGTCACACCAGATTACCAAAAATAAGACATCAATTTTTAAAAATTTTTTATATTATTTCTTAAATAATGCCTTTTAAGTGCTTATTTTTACAATAAATGCCTTTTTAAGTGCCTATTTTAATAATTTTTAGTGCTTAGTTGCCTGCCTATTTTAAAGATTTTTAGTGCCTATAAATCCGAGCCCCAATTATAACTGAAAAAACATTTGTAAAAAGAACAGTTAAATAATATAAATATTGTATATTGAATAATGAATTTTTGATATTTTGAGAATGTCAGTATTTTGCAAAATAAATACTTATATATGTTTATTTAAGAAAATCTTATCTCTAAGTAATTAGCAACAGGCACTTGCCTAGAAATATTTTTTGTAGAGATTAAAACAAATTTTTCTGTATACCTATATACTCTATTTAATAAAACTTTAGTATTGAGCATATAGTATGAAGGCTGTAGGTGGAGGGGGTTGCTCGTTCTTTTCTATTTGTAATAAGGATTATACATAATTTTTCTCTCCTGGGGGGGGTCCCCCTTCTGGTTGCGCCACTGAATCATGCTTTTGGGAAGGAATAGCAAAAACAAAAATTGGTCACAAAATAAAAACTTAATTTAATGTAAAAAAAAAACTCAGTAATATAATAAATACAGTAAGATATGTACTTAATAACTCAAATAAGGTAATGTCTCGTAAGAAATAAAAAAAAAAAATAGTTTTAAAACAAAAACAAAAAAAAAATGGAAAAATTTGTCAAAATCAAAGAAATGAATAGAGGGGATTAATGTATAATATGAAATCACCTATTATGATAAGATTAATGTTGAAAGAAAAACAAACAATCTTAATGACGTAAGTGATCCGTCGGTTGTTGAGGTTGAACTTGCCATCCAATATGGGCTGGTGGTGGTAAATACGCGTTCTCTTGGCCTGAGTGGGTTAGGGTGGCGCACTTCCTTGGATTGTGTAGGGCGGAGGGGTAGCGTGCATATTATTCTCACTGAGACCATAATTTGGCTGAGGTGGTCGATATAAATGAGGGGGCGGTTCTTGAGTATTTTCTACCAAAACAGGCACTACTAGTACAGTGAGGGACAATAATAAGTCCCACCCATGCGTTTTCTACTTGTGATTATTTCATTGTTTTTAAAAAAATATATTTTTTTTAATGGAAACATTCATGGTTGAAACCTAGAAAATTTCCAATAAAGATTTTTATTTTCTTTTATAAAAACAATGAAATCATCCCACTCATGGGTGGGACGTAATATTGTCCCTCACTGTACACGTCGACTTGTTTTCATTGCCCTTCGGACTAAACATATTCGAATTCCAGCCAAAATAGAAAATACTATAATCACAGACACAAATAATATGATCACATATAGCCAAGTCCTATTTAGTCCCATAATGAAATCTGAAAAAAAAAAAAAAACTTATTCAAAATATAATTCTTAAATCTACTTATTATAATATTCGTATAGAATTTATAAAAATATCAATGGGGTAAGGTATGCCAGAGGTGTCAAAAAAAAAGCGAAAAATGTAGGTAGCGCCGGGAGTCACACCACGAATCTGTCGATTTCCGCTCAACATGCCCTACTACTGGACCACAGAACCGCATTCGCTTATTTAAATATGATAGATCGCTAAATTTCAGTCAACTACATGATATATATAATTATTTATTAATTGCACCCTTGAGGGGATATCTCTAAACGTTCATCTAGATCGCGCCTCATCCCCGGGAAAATCTGAATGCTTGATTTGAGCGGCGTTTCTCTAGTGAAATTAAACGATTTAAATAAGCGAGTGCGGTACTGTGGTCTAGTAGTAGGGCATGTTGAGGGCAAATCGACATATCTGTGGTGCGACGACTCCCGGCGGCACACACATTTTTCGCTTATTAAAATACTTGGTTGTATGTTTTTCACAATTAACTATTTTTTGCCAAATTTGAGTACCTATTTGTATGTAAATTTTAAGAAAAAAAAGTTTGCCCCTTATACCATTTATTTACATCTAACCAGGGGTGTACCGAGACAATCGAGGGCCTGGGCGTCCCTAGAAGAGGGGCCTATATACATTTTGCACCAGAGGTGTATATTGATTTTTTTCGGGGGTGGGGGCCAACTCATTTTTAAATATCCCCCCTCCTCCATACAAAAAATATTACTTTCTCTTACCTCTATATATATGTTAATATATATAGAGAGAGAAAGTATTGGATTCATGTCAAAAATTCGATGTCGAGATTTTGATGGATCTTCACGTTTTGAGGTCCCCTGGTTTTCGCGACATGGTCTGTCTGTGTGTGTTCAATTTTAAGCATGAAGGAATTGAGCTATGAGGCTGAAATTTTATATATATGTTAAACACCCTCCGGGAGCGTGAAAATAAGCTTTTAATCAAAATCGGCCAAAGAGTACTAGTACTTTACTGATGTACTTTTTCAGTTTTTTTCTATTTTCTCAAAATTTGCTCCTACGATTTTTTTTTAAATTCAAAAATCAATTATTTTTTAGATGCTCTTTAAAATGTATATTCTCATTTTGTCTTTGAAATCTTCTGAAGACCACTTTACTCCTATATTTCATACGAAAGATAGGAGAAATAGTTGCCTTGGTAACAAAATATAAATATTTACCTTTATAAATTTTACATCTTGAATTCAAATGTTCCGTACTGTCGGAAACTAAATACATGTCGACACAAAAAATCTGGTGGGACAAGCACAGTACACAACTTTTGATTACCGAAGGTAAAAGAAAGTTGTGTGCTGTGCGCCAGTCACACCAGATTTTTTTTTTAAATACCATATATTCCTGTACCCCGAGGGCCCCGGGCCCTCTCAAAGACAAATTTTCAATAATTTTTTTTTTTATTTAAATTTTTCCGTTTTTGTCTGATGTTTATAAATTTTACATATGAATTCTAATACCTCCCTGATTCTAATATACCATACTACCCAGAACTAAATATATGCACAACTTTCAATTATCGAAGCTAACAGTAATTTGTGTGCTGTGCAACATCACAGCAGATTTAAAAAAATGCCTTCATACTACGCGCCATCTCCCCTACTCCTTTTTGAATCCCCCCTCCCTCCCTTTTTAAAGGAGAAAGGGAAGCAAGCCATCTTTAGAGTCAGTTGGCTTTGACGCGCCATTCATTCATTTCATAACCGCGTTTTTTATTGAAAGTTTTTTTTATTTTGTGTTTATTTGTGCTCATCAGTGTTCTAATTAGTGTTCATCAGTGTTTTAATTAGTGTTCTTGGATAATGGATTATTAATTTTAATGATCGTCATGTTTCTTCGTCTTAGTCTCACACTGCGGGGTCGACTCAGGATTATTATTAAAGGTATTTATAATATTTATTTATTTCACTCTCTCTATTCTAATCCTCCTATAAAACATTTTCTATTTCTATTTCTATTCTCTTGTAAAATTGTGTATCCTAAAATTTTCTACCATATAAATTTGTATTTGATAAAAATCCTATTTATTATTATTATTATTATTTTTTTTTTTTTAATAAAAAAACATTCACACTTTTTTCTCATTCACACTCACACACACACCCCAAAACCCCCCTGGCTACGCCTATGCTGTTGTATAAGATAATATCTATAGGGAGTTCAGGCATTTCTTTATTTTTTTTTTTTTATTAAATATATCATTTTATTAGATTTCTGAGAATATCCATTTTACTTGGAACCAAGGTATTCTTGGAACTTGATTGTCTCGTGCATTAGAGAATCAAATCATACAACAAACAGGCTTGTTATTTAGTTCGAACTCTCGCCGCTTGGTGTGTTTCTCAATCTGAGACAGTGACGGATCCAGAGGTGTTTCTCGGGGTGGGGTGGGGGTGGGGGGTATAATCTGGTGTGACTGGTCGCACAGCACACAATTTTTTTTCTGAATTTCGGTAATTCAAAGGCGCATTCTCTACTTGTTTGCTAGAATATAAATACAAATCAAATTTTTAACTAATAATTTTTAAAATTTTACATTAAAAATAAATTTTTTCCCGAAAAAAAAGTATTTTTTTTTAAATCTCGGGGGGGGGGGGATTACCCCCTTTACATCCCCCCCTTGTATCCGCCCTTGATCTGAGATGATATCAAAGTGTCTTTCCTATTTTTAATACTCCACAATTTATAATGCATCTTTTTACTTTCTCTTACCTCTATATAATATATATAATATGTTAATATATAGAGAGCAAGGGGGGAGGTAAAGGGGGTAATTACCCCCCTGAGATTTAAAAAAAAACTTTTTTTCGAAAAAAAAAATGTATTTTTTAATGTAAAATTTTAAAAATTAATACTTAAAAATTTGATTTGTATTTATATTCTGGCAAACAAGTACAGAATGCGCCTTTAAATTACTGAAAATAAAAAAATGTGTGCTGTGCGACCAGTCACTCCAGATTACCCCCCCCCCCCGAGAAACACCTCTGGATCCGCCACTGATAGAGAGAGAGTATTGGATTCATGTCAAAAATTTGATGTCTAGATCAAGGGCGTCCGCAGGATTTTTTGCAGGGGGGGGCAAGTCACTTCCAGATAAGTTAAAAAAACGTACTTTGATATTAATAATGTTATACATCTCTTAGTATTTAAAGTTTTCTCACCGCGGCAAGGTGGATCTATACTGAGAAAGGTTTTTTTGTATTTTTTTTTTTTTTTTTGTTTTATACATTTTTTTGTATCATTTTAATTTTCCAGGGGGAGGCAAGTGCCTGGTTGCCCCCCCCTGCGGACGCCCATGGTCTAGATCTAGAATAATGTACAATATGAACGCACCTATTTTGATAAGATGAATGTTGAAAGAAAAAAATAATCTTAATGACGTAATTGATTCGACGGTTGTTGAGGTTGAACTTGCCATCCAATATGGGGTGGTGGTGGTAAATGCGCGTTCTCTTGGCCTGGGTGGGGATAGGGTGGTGCATTTCCTTGGATTGTATAGGGCGGCGGGGCAGCGTGCATATAATTTTCACTGAGACCATAATTTGGCGGAGGTGGAGGATATAAGTGAGGGGGCGGCTCTTGAGTATTTTCTACCAAAACAGGCACCACCACAACTCGTCGACGCGTTCTCACTGCCCTGCGGACTAAACAAACCCGAATCCCTCCCAAAATAGAAAATATTATAAACACAGTGACAAATATGACCACATAAAGCCAAACATTATAATCTCCCATAATGAAATCTGAAAAAAAAAAAAAAAACTTGATCAAAATATAATTCTTAAATATACTTATTATAATATTCGTATATTAATGAGGTGTGCCAGAGATCTCAAACTAACACGCAAAGCATCTTGAAGTACTACTCACAATTAAAACATTTATACAAGCAGTGTCGTAACGTTTTTTAGCTGGGCCCCCCGCAACCCGGGGGCCCGGGCCCTCAAAGAGAAATTTTCATTCTTTTTTTTTTTTTATCTAAATTTTTCCGTTTTTATTGGAGCCCTGAGGAGATAGAGTTTTTTAGCCCAGCCCGGCCCGTGGGCCCCCCAAGGTCCGGGGCCCTCCCCGCATCGTGGGGTTTGCGGGGGGTGTACGTTACGCCACTGTATACAATTTATTTTTAAATAAAAATTTATTTGAACAATTTTAAACTTATATTATTTTCTTTTTAGCCTTTCACTAGGCTCGTGAAATGGACCCGACTGATCCTTTATTCACATACGCAAAAAAAAAAAAAAGTTTGAGAATCTCTGAGATATGCCATTAAATGCCATAAATATATTAAATTTTATTTTATAGAAAATAAAACAAAATTTTTTTAGTCCCTTGGAAAAAATTCTTGACTACGGACCTGTTTTAACCATAGGCGTCATTTAGGGGGGGGGGGGGCAGGGGGGCACTTGCCCCCCCCCCCCCAAGGGCTCTGATTTTTATAAAATTTTATATTATTCTAAATAAAATACTCCAAAATACATCTACGAGTATACAAACTGTACAAAATTGAACAATTAATTAAATTAAATATGTTTTGGCCAAATTTGAGTACCCATTTGTAAGTAAATTTTAAGAAAAAAAAAATGTTTGCCCCCCCCAAGAAAAAATTTGCCCCCCCCCCCCCCCAAGAAAAAGTTGAAATGACGCCAGTGGTTTTAACCTATTCATATTTTGCTATAATATTTTTCTAGAGTATAAGAGAACCAGTGATCTTAATATCGTCACCTTTGAACTACAACTAGTCAATTGAATTTGAATTTTTTTCTTTTGATTCATCTACTGTAAGCCTACGTAACGTACAGTGAGAGCCAATATTAAGTTCCACCCATGCGTTTTCTACTTGTGATTATTTCATGGTTTTTATAAAAGAAAATGAAAATTTTTATTGGAAATTTTCTAGGTTTTAGCCATGAATGTTTCTATTAAAAAATATTTAATATTTTTTTAAAAACAATGAAATAATCACAAGTAGAAAACGCATGGGTGGGACTTAATATTGTCCCTCACTGTACAAAGTGCAAAGTGCTCTATTCAAAGCTATCTCTTTTGAACAGGGACGGGGGCAGGGAGGCACTTGCCCTTGAGCAGTACAGGAAGTAAAAAAATCCCCCCAAGCAAAATCTGAAATGACGTCACTGCTTCTGATTAATTTCAAAATTTGAGTTTTCTTTTTGAGGTGACGATGATTTTGACCGGCTCCCATAACCAAATGCAGGGGTGAGAACCCCACCCCCATTCAGTCACCCTACTGCCCAAAACAAATCCAAAATTTGATTATACATATAGGGTAATTTGGTTGAGCAATTTTAATGCGGTCCTCGCCTCTAGCTTTAACAATTTTCTAATAAATAAGATCGCTATATATTTATATAATATTCATCAATTTACCTTTTTCGGGATGATCAGGAGTATTAAAATTAAAATTTGATATAAACTTGTTCACTGTCTGGGTTATGAAGCAAACTGAAATTTAATAATTATTTATCAAATATCAGATATGAAAAAGATAATGAATCTTGATAACTCTTCTCTCCTCTTTACCTGAATTTATCTATTAGAAAATTAATCAAATATGTTTTTTTAATGCGTTAGAGTTAAATAATTTCCATTCATGCAACGTCATCTTTTGAATAAAATATAAATCTCTTTCCTTGTGATATCGAAAACTAAATTTTTGAAGACATGAAAGATCTGGTGTAACAGCAGATAACAAAACTTTCGATAATCGCATTTAGTTATTCACACCAGATTTAAAAACATTAAATAAAAAAATTTGAAAGGATTTAAACAAAAGCCCCGTTTTTTTTTTTTTTTTTACAAATTTTTTTGAAAAGAAAAATAATTTAATATATCTAACAAAACTGTGAGTGTTATTTATTGGCGAGGCCAAACATCCCATGGCCCCCGGGAATCGAACCCAGGATCTCCAGGCTTTCCGGGGCATAGGCATAGAGTTTTATTGGTGTAGGTCGAGGGTCCGGTGGCCTGGTGCAATGGGCAACACGGAAAGGCTGGAGATCCTGGGTTCGATTCCCAGGAGCCATGGGATGTTTGGCCTCGTCAATAAATAAAACTCACAGCTTTGTTAGATATATATCTCTATGACTTAGTTAAGTCCGAAAAGAATCGAGATGTTTTGAATACTAATATATTTTTTTTTAACACTCACACTTTTTTTCACTCACATTCACACTGTCTTTTCGGCAACTCAGGCCATACAAGACTTTTACGATATCTGTTATTGATTAATATACCATATTGGGGGCCCAGGCATTCTTATTTAAGCCATTTGGTATCCAAATGGCTTAAATAAGAATGTCTGGTTCGAACCCGCGACTTTTGGTATACGAGGTTAGCCCGCTAACCCCTACACCAAGCCCCGAGGGCTGAATACTAATATCTTATTCAAATATTCTAACCGTTTTTCGAGACGCGCACCTTAAATCAAAATATATTTTTAGAAAGATTGGTTCAATACCTCCGGACCTTTTTTTTCTTTTTTTTCGATACGACGTTATTTTATCACATGAGAGCACTCGGCGGGAAATTCTTATTTGAAAGAAAAACCTTTTTTTTTTTCAAGAAACCTCATTTTTAAGCAATAGTCGCTCTTAATATAAAAAAAATTATCTCTATATATTTCTATATAGGTAAGAGAAAGTAAAATAGTTTAAAGTCAGGCAAAAGACGTTGTCACGTTAAAAGCCACCGGCTGTGTAGAAGACCCCAAATTTAATTTTTTAATTGGCCCGAACAACAATGAACGATACTAGAGTGCTCTAGCGGCAGACGCCTACACTGCTTGCAGTCTGACTTGAGCTTCTCTCTCTTTAGTTTGCAACACGTAAATTCGATGCCGTTTGTCATTTTTAAAAATAGTGAAATTTTAATAGTGAGTTGAATTTTTTTTTGTGAAATAGTGCCAAATACCAAAACGTCTCTCTCTGGTCGTTCGTGGAGCCAAAATCACTTTCATCTCAGGTAATTTGCAATTACAAATTCCACTTAAAAAGTCAAGCTCATCATTTGGCCATCTTAAATAGAAAATTAATTTCATTAGCATGATTTATTTTCTTATTTGATTCACTACGACCACTAGATATTATTTTTGGATGTTTTTAATAAATAAAAATAAATGTATTTATAGATTAAAATGAGAAATTATTTATTTTTTTATTATCTTTGAATCTGAGTAAAATGAATTTATTAGTGATATACAGTCAGAGCAGTGGCGTAACCAGGGGGGGGCGGGGGGCGCGCGAGCCCCCCCCCCGCCCCAGGCGCATCGAGCCCTTGGCGCCCCCCGAAACCGGCATAGGCGCCCTACGGCCTCTAAAATATAGCCCAGCGTATGTGATTTTATCATATTCTTTTCTACCATTGTCTTAAAAAATTGATTGTTTTCTTTTAAAATTATATTACAACTTGAATTCTACTATTTTAAATGAATTTAATTCCAAAAATAATAAATAACGTATATAGAGGCTTTATAATTAAAATTTTTTTTATTTTGCAATATATAAGCCTTAATTTGATGTTTTATGGCTGTGGAGAATTACTCAGGATTCGTATAAGCCTTAATATTTAATTTTTTGAAATTCAAAACTTTTTTAAGCATGAAGGAATTGAGCTATGAGACTGAAATGTTATATTTAATTTAAACACCCCCCGGGACCGTGAAAATAAGCTTTTAATCAAAATTGGCCAAAAAGTACTAGTATTTTACTGATGTAGTTTTTCAGTTTTTTCGATTTTCTCAAAATGAAAGGGCTTTTACCATTCTTCAGGCCCGCCCGGAATTTTTTCAAACCCGCCCATTTCCGCCCGAGATTTAGTGAATGAATGAACGAATGTCTAGCAATTTTTAAATAAAATTTCATTTGCATGCCCGTCCGCCCGAACCCGTTTATTTAGACTTGCTACCCGCCCGTACCCGCACGTAATTTTTTCATGGCCTCCAAAGCCCGCCCGGCCCAGTCCGCGGGCCGGGTAGGTAACGGGCCAACCCGTACCCGTGCAGGGCTCTAATCGGGGGTTCGGATCCCAGGCAGTCTGATGATTTTATTTAAGCCATTTGGATACCAAATTTCAAAGTCAAAGTCTTATATCGCCTAAGTTGCCGAAAAGACTGTGTGCATGTGTGTGTGAGTGTGAGTGTGAATGGGAAAGAAGTATGTGTTAAAAAAATCTGGTGTGACTGGCGCACAGCACACAACTTTCTCTTACCCTTCGGTAAGAGAAAGTTGTGCACCGTGCTGGTCACACCAGATTTTTTGTGTCGAGATATATTTAGTTTCCGATAGCACCTTAGTTTCAAACTTGCATTTTAAATGTTGACTGCTTCAAATAAACTATGGTTATTTTTCAAAATTTTAATCTCATATTTGGACATTTTATACACAATATAGATTCGTAAATAAATACAAAATTTCATAAGAATTGGAAAAAAAAATTTTAAATGCCTAAAAAGTTCTAAAGGGGACCCCTTTTGAATCGAAATTAACATACAAATCCCTATAGGAAATTAACATTGGCCAAATGCGAAGATTAGGTGGAAAGGGAATTTAAAAAGAGTAGAGAGAGACGATAATGTTTGCAAGTGAGAGAGAGACATATATGTTTTCTTTGAAACAATTAAAGACACAAATAAATTTAAAAAAAATGGGAATTTAAATAATAATTGATTTTTAATCTAATAAAAAGAAAAAGATTTAAATTCCGTTACCATGGCAACCATTTCTATCTTTCCTATGAAGAACAAGAGTAAAGTGGTCTTCAGAAGATTTCAACGGCAAAATGAGAATATACATTTTAAAGAGCATCTAAAAAATAGTTCATTTATGAATTTAAAAAAAATCCTTGGAGGGAATTTTGAGAAAATCGAAAAAAACTGAAAAAGTACATCAGTAAAGTACTAGTACTTTTTGGCCGATTTTGTTCAAAAGCTTATTTTGAGATTCTTCAAAGGTACCTAAGTTAAATATAAAATTTCAATCCGCTAGCTCAACTCCTTCATGCTTAAAATCTGTCCACACACACACACACACAGACACACACACATACATACACACACACAGAGAGACCAATTTGCGGGACCCACTTTTTTGGACTCAGGGGACCTCAAAACATGTATATCCATCAAAATCTCGACATCGAATTTTTGACATGATCGCAATACTTTCTCTCTCTATATATTTCATATATAGGGTACGAGAAAG
>JAKCPI010031497.1:0-54367 GCA_023213315.1 Euborellia annulipes | reverse complement strand
AAAAATATAAGTTAATTAATTTTCGATTCTTAATTAAATAATCAAAGGATTATATTTTTTTTTCTATTTAGTTTCTCCTAAAAACTTAAAAAAAAAAAATATATATATATGTTTAGAAAAGGAAGGTTAGACTGAGTTAAAAAAAAAGAAGAGAATTTTATAAATTTAAATAAATTCCTGCACTTTGTTCAGAAAATAGCAAAATATTCTTTTGACCTTTGGGTTTATGATCGAGTTCCAAAAAACCCCTTTTCGGTCTCTTTGTTTAGAAGAATCAAATATTCCGCATGTGGTTTCTCAACGTTTTAAAAGGCAGAAGATAAGTTTCTGGGCTTAACCCTTCATTAAATAAACAATAGTTTTCAAATTAACTAGGCCTAAAGTAATATTATATTGATTATTGATTATAATATAATTCACAAAACAAAATTACATTCTAATACATTTCTACTTTTAGTTCAGAAATCTTAAAAAACTCTTTAAAACAAACAAAAAAATCTTTAAAACATTACCTTTATATAAAATATTAAAAAAAAAAAACATAATTCTTAAGTTTATTCATATAAATTTGTTATTTAATTATAATTTTTGGCTTAATTTTAAATTTTCATTCTTCATTTATGGCACTGACAAAAAGGTTTCAATTTATATATTTTCCCTCATACAGCACCTGTAATGTGAATAAAAATTAAATCAAATATTCTAGTTTGTTATTTTAATCAGATTTTTATTTTGTACATACCTGGATAAAATTTCTTTAGATATCTTGTGCATTGTATTAGTAGAGAATTGGGATTTGTCAGATTCCACTTTTCGGACATTTTACAACTTAAAATTAATTTTCTTATGTTTGTTTCCTTTTAAGAGACCTAATTTTATAAAAGTTTAATTTAATAAATGCCTATTAACTCCAATTAAATAAAAAAAGTCAAAGTCAAAATACTTACGAATGAAATGACAGTTCGAGGTTATGCCACATCTTACTTATTTCCTTTTTTTACTTCTTATTACATAATAATTGCGCTAAAATCTCATCGTTATATTGTTCAAATAATTAGTCGATAACACAAATAAGGGTGCAAAACTCTATATATGCAAAGAAAATTAAATAAATGCCAAGAAATGAATCGCACACAAATAAACGCATTGCTTTTCTATGGGCGAGTGGTGGGAGGGAGCCGCCATCCAATCAAAATCAGGTATACCAAAAACTTCGTAAATGGGACTATGGACCTACCTTGTCTATTCGAAGTACCTTGCATTTACGTATATATATTTCCATTCATTCATTGCAATTATTCTTTATTTTGGAAATAATTTACATTTCTGCTTTAAAATTTTAATTACTTAATTACTTGTTGTTGTGGCCAATGGGAATTTTGCATCCACTGGGTGGAAGTTTATACTGCCTACGGCAAGTAAGGTATCCGTCACAACGATCTATATAGTGAAGCTGAGACCTATTTGTATCTAATAAATAAGTCCCCACCTTCTTGAGGAATTAAATAAAAACTATAATAAATAATAAACAAATGTCTGAAAAGATAAAATTAAAAATGGGGTCACCAATTAAAACAAAGTTTTAACAAAAGAAAAATAACAACGATTTATTGGGGTGTCATTATGGGGCACACAAAGGGGGGGTGTCTCTCCAAATAGCACTTTCCAACACAACTAAAGTACAAATAAATAGGGAAACTTAGGTGTAAAAATATGAAAATGAAACAAAATAATAGAGCACATGCAAAAATAAAATAATAAAATATTATAAACAAAAAGTAAAAGTGAAAATAGATTATTTGGAATTCCAAAATTAACTTAAATTAAATTATTCAAATTAATTAAATTATAAAAGAGAATATTGGAACCAAATTAAATTTTAAAACAAAATATAAAGAAAAATAACCATAAAGGCAAATAGGTCAAAAATGAACCTTAGTGAAATAAGGGTCAATCAATGACACTTATTTTACTAAATTATTTGACTAAATTATTAAAAATCGAATGTTCAGAATCCAAAAATCAGTATTAAGATAAAGAAAAAGATGGATAAAATCAAATGTCACTTATCGAACAAGGGATGTCGAAATGTTGAACAGCGTGCAGCCGAATGTCCTCAAGACAAAGGAATATGTCGGCCTGATGTCTCCCAGGACAAAGAAATTGGCTTCCTCCAGTCAGCAGTTGAACAAAGAGTTCATATGATTGCCCGGTGGCGAATGTCGGTTGATCAAACAGATCAAAATTATAATATAAATTATAATTTTATTTCTCTCTCCGATTAATTAATAGTGACTACTTAGTCAATGTGGTATTGTTTATATTAAAGTTATAAACAATAGAGATTTAAATTAGCAAATTAATCGCCAATTAACAAGGAGTCCAAAAGAACTCTCTAGTTTCGTGAACAAACGAAACCAGCTAAAATGTTTGTCAAAAGGGCAAACAAAGAAAGAAAGAAAGAAAAATTTATTTTGCTCTGAGGCAATCGCCTCCTGGAGCATAAAAAAGTTTATACAATTGATATAAAACAAAACAAAAAGTCTCCCCCTGTCCAGCGCTACCTCCTCCGTCCACCATTCACATCAATCACGAATCTGCTCCTCCAGAAGATGTTGATAATATTTTAATTTGAACAAAGTTAAACTTCTTGCCGACCTGATCTCAATTGGTATGCCATTCCACAATCTGATAGAACTCACCAGGAAGGACGCATCGTATGTTGCAGTCCTATGGATGGGCATCCGCAAATCGAGTGGGCACATCCTTGAGCTCATCCCAGCATCCCTTGAGGCAAAATTGTAGCCTTCATATAGATATTTAGGACTTTCATTCTTCAACACCCCAAACACACAACACCCCATAAAATAATCTCTTCTTTTTTTCAATTTAAGCCATTTTAGTTTATTGTAGTAGGGCGTTATGTGCTGGTCTATCGGAATATCGAATATAAATCGGATGCATGAGTTGAATACCCTATCCAGGACTACACTCTGCTCGCCAGACATTCCACCATATACCAGGCAGCAATAATCGAAGTGAGGCAGTATTAGTGCACTCACAACCATCTTTCTAATATTAAAAGGCAGACATTCTTTGTTCTTTTTGAACCTATATAGAGCGCTATATGCCTTCCTAGACACATCCAGGACATGGTCCCTCCAGCTCAGCAATGAGTCGAACCTGACACCAAGGTTTCTTACGGAGTTGGAATACCCCAATTCATTTCCCTCCAAAACAATAGGTGGCACATTGGATAACCTTTTGATAAAAGCATTACTCCCAAAAATGATTGCCTTGGTTTTTCCCGTATTCAACCTTAGATTTTTACTTTTAACCCAATCCGCTACTCGAGCTACGTCCTCGTTAAGTTTGGCGATGGCAGCCCCCAGCCCCTCAAATGTACCCGTTACATAAATCTGAAGATCATCGGCAAACATATGATGACTAGAGTACTCCAAATGCCTGCCGATATCATTGACAAATATTGAGAACAAGAGCGGTCCTAAAACCGACCCCTGAGGAACGCCAGAGGTAACAGGTATGAGCTCAGATACATTGCCATCACCATCAACTACTTTCTGCTTCCTATCACTCAGATAAGAAACGAACCATCTTATCACAGATTTTGACATGTTCATTTTTTCTAGCACGCTAACCAAATAAGTATGATCCACCACATCAAAAGCCTTGCTTAAGTCAAAGAGGACCATAACAGTTAACTTTCTGTTGTCAATAGCTAATCTGATATCATCATTTACTCTTATAAGTGCAGATTGAGTGCTATGGAAACGTTTGTATCCAGACTGTCTAGGATTTAAGACTCTCCCTGCCTCCAAGAACGCAGAAAGGTGATAATGCACGATCCTTTCTAAAATCTTTGATAAAGTGCAAAGAAGAGAAATTGGTCTGAAGTCCTTACTTTCCCTAGGATTGGAAATTTTAGGTATGGGCCTAATGATTGATGTTTTCCAACTGTCAGGGAAGCAGGCCCTCTGCAATGACTCGTCAAAAATATGCACAAGCACGGGTAAAATGCAAGGAATGGATAATTTTATTAATTTAAGAGGGATCTCATCAACTCCACAGGCCTCAGAGGCGGACTTGTTCAACACGGAAAGCAACAAGAGAGGGTCGACATGAGGAAAATAAAATCTGTCTGAATCAAAAATATAGTCTCTAAAGAGAGCCGACTCATCAACTCTCAGTGAGGCACCCCCAGAAGCAAAGTAATTATTGAGACTATCAACATCCATTTTCAAAGGTTGTCTTCCCGAGACCTTAGTTAATCCCAGCTTTGAAATTTGGCGCCAGAGATAAGAAGCACTACCATTGTTATTATCATTGAATAATCTTTCAAAGAATAATATTTTACTTCTCCTAATCGATGCTGTTACCACATTACGCGCCTCTCTGAACTGTGAATGTAGCCCAGCATCTCTCGTCCTTATGGCCCACCTTCTTAGCTGGTCACGCCTCTTTATTAAATCCTTAATTTCTCTTGTGATCCATGGAGTGGGCTTTCGTCTATTCACTACTGTTTTTATAGGGGCATGTTTATTAAAGAGATTTAGGATTATATTATTCAAATTCAAGACTTTAGTGTTGATACTATTTTCCTGATATATATGAGAAAATTCACAGCCCGCCAGCTCGCTGAGAAAGTTCTCATGATTAAAATTTTTAAAATCACGGTAAGTAACAACGGAGGGTCTACTAGGAGGAATTGATAAATTAAAATCCGCAAAGATCAAGTCGTGCGCCGAAAGAAAAGGGACATGATACTGACCCTTGTCAGCGATCTTATCAAAGAGGACATCATTGACAATCAGCAAATCCAACCAAGATTGAGAATTCTGAGTGAAATGAGTGGAGCCCATCGGAACCACCCTTAGACCCAAAGCATGGAATAAATTACTCAGATAGATCTTATCTGCTGAATCAGAATTAAAATCAGTGTTGAAGTCACCGAGAATGATAACCTCAGAATACAGAGGGAGGTATTTATTGAGAGCCCGCTCAAGGTCACTAAAGAACCCCGCTTTTGGGGGTCTGTAAACTACCATTAAGGGCCGGTTGCTTCATCCTGGGTGAGCTTGTTAGCCCCGACTTTTTTTGTAGTGCAGAAACCCACTTCAGTTTTATTTTTATAGTAAAATATACGATATTTCATCATTTTATTGCTAAAAGAAGTATTCTAGAAGTACATATATTTGTTATTTTACCTTATATTCTACTTATTTTATCAATAAAATGATGAAATGTTGTATATTTTATAAAATATGTTATAGGCTAGGGCCCGCTTGCATCAGATCTCGTCGCCATATTTAGCCCTGAGTTAACCTCACTTTTGAGTAATTTCATATAGATATATGGGGAATTGGAGCCAAGGTCCGGGCTAAAGTTAGCCCAGGCCCAAAGGTGGGGCTAAGATTTAGCCCTGGGTTGACACGTACGAACATGTATTATGAACTCAAGCATCCTAACTTCACCAATATAAATGTAAAAAATAATATAAATGCAATATGGAATCTACCGTTTTTTTGTTATTATTCATTTTATGTCAATCAGGATTATACTCGTATATCCAGGATATATTGCAAGTTGTTGAATATTCTCCTAACTTCATCTAAGGCATTGCACATGTCTTGTTAATAAAACTATTTGTTTTCAAATTGAATTCAAATTGATATTAAATATTTATATGAATATTTTCAGTTGATATTACTTCTTGTTAGGTGAAAATAAAAGGTATATTTCTTTTTGAAATTATCTTTATTTGAGCCACACAGCTGGCAATTTGTCAAAATAGTTGTGAAGATTGGAACAATTGACTAATTGTTATGTGAACTCTAATAAATCTTGTTTATTTTTTTGAAAATTTTCAAATTTTAGCAAAAAAAAAATTAAATTCTTATATTTAAATGTATATTAATAATATTTATTTAAATTATGGGTGATAATATCAATTTTTATTTTTAATAATTTTTATAAGATGCCTTAATGGAGTTGCAAACTTCACAAACAGAACATGATTTGTTCCCCCGGAAGAGGGTTTCTGCATTACAAAAAAAAGCCATTTAGCCCGGGGCTAACAAACTCACCCAGGATGAAGCAACCGGCCCTAAAAGTACTTGCGTGTGCACCAACGATACCTCCAGCAATAGGAACTCTACTAAGGAGGTCGAGTATTCGATAGAAGAGGTCAATTCTCGTGTCTTAAAAGTATTTAAAATATACACTCCAACACCCCCACCCATCTTGTTTAACCTATCGCACCTATGCAAATTATAATTTTCTAATTTAACAATATCTGAGGCAATATGAGGTTTAAGCCAAGTCTCACTGACAGAAATGAGATGGAAATCTCTCAAAGTGAAATGATGGCTAAATTCATCTATATGTGCACTGAGAGACTGGGCATTTACATGGCAAACCCTAAGGATGTCACTCATTATAGACGGCGTGAAATGCATCAGCCAACTCGATCACCGCCGCCAGGCACATAAATGAACCAAACTTGATAGTCCCAGATAGGCATCCAAAAATTAAAACAATGAAAGCTACGGATGGTAAACAATATAGTAGGGCAGAAATCAAGCTCAAGAAAGCAGCCAAACCCCAGAACCCCCGACCCGGCCGGCAAGCATGGAAATTAATCAAACGAGGAAGGCAGACAAGAGGAGACCGCGCCAACAGGGCCAGATTACGCCCTTTAGGCGGCTTATATATATGTAATATGGACATTAATATACAAGTAAGCTCAGCTTTCTCAATTTCTAAATAATAATAAATAAAATAAATATTTCCTTTGCAACAATTTTTCTTTTTGAAATTGGGCATTTTTATCAACATTTTCAAATAAATATTCGATTTAATTACATTCAATTTTATATAGGATGCATAGTATGCAAATAAATGTAAAACACAATATAAACATTGAAAAACCTCTAAAAGGAAAATAATAAAAATAATAATAATTATATTAATAATAGAACATAATGTACGCGATAATAAAATGATATTAATAGTTCTCAACAAAAAATCAGCTATCTTTGCCTGGCTATGCATAAAAATAAACAGGAGTATTGGGGTGAAATCCCCATGATATAAGTCCTCAATATGGTATAATACAATTAAAAAATGTTTCCCCTCATAATATCTGACAAGGAAAACATTCCTGACTTCAATAACTCTATCAAGAAAAACATTGAGAAATTTCATATTTATGTTTTTTAAACTTGACATTCCAAGAAAATGAGATTTGTGTCCATAAATAAAATAATATAAAGAAATTCTGATAAAATACAACATAAAACGATTTGTGGTATGGATTAGTGATAACACGTATAAATTCAAATTTAAAGAATATTTCGAAGATTCTAAAGATATTCTAAACAAATGTGTTTTTAGAGCTTTTTTATGCATTATTTTTAACACTCTATGCCTAAGTGAGTAAAACAAAAAACAAAACAGCTTCAAATAAAATAGTTTAAATTCACTGCCAAATGAATAAAAAATTGAATAGCAAAATAAGTAATTAAAATTGATATTAATATTAAAGTGGACAATATTAAGCTTTTTTAAATAAAAATAAGTAAATCTTAGCAATAAATACAAATTTAAAGAGACATCCTTTTTCAATTCTACTAGGAATGAGAGAAAATCTAAAAATTCTTCAGCTGTTCTATCGATAAGATAATGTTTTTAGGCTCACCTTCTGCTTTTCTAATAAAAATAGACCCATTTCTCACCCAAAGAAATTTAATTCTCTGACTTTTCTTCAATTTATTGGCCTCGTAGTAGACTTTCTTAAAATAAGGTGTTAGTGCCTCGTTGACGTATATGGCTCCGGTGGCGCCCTCTAAGCCGATGTCACTCGTCGAAAAGTTGCGCTTCACCCTCCTCTTCGCAAGGACCATCTCTTTGGCGCTTTGCTGCTGGAGCCTCACCACGATGGCGGGGGGATCATGCAGATTTCCAGTTCTTCGTTGAATCCTGTACGCTGCCGTGATGCTCTCCCTAGTAATGGGAGCATCTAAGGCACTGGCGATATTGCAGACCGTTTGCAGCAGATCTTCATTAGCCTGCCTCGGTACGCCTTGAATCTCTATGGTGTTAGTCACGTCCAAGAGCCTCTGTTCTGCCAAATTGACTCTTTCCTTCAATTGAGTGTTTTCCTCCTTAACACCCCTAGCTGCACCCTCAAGAGAATCGACTCGTTGTTGCAGGTCTCCTATTTTGGTGTCTATGCCACTCATCTGAGTCTTCAGCTCCTCAAGGGAAGTGGTGTTGAATTCCAAGGCCCTGATGATGTCAGCGTTTTGTTTCAAAATATCTTCGACCTTGCTGTTAAGTTTAGCTAGCATAGTCTCGAGCGAATCACAGTCGCTGCAATTGCCTTTTTTGGAAGTTACAGCCTGGCAACTGGGGCAGGTCGGCATTGTAGATAATTTTTTTTTTTTTAATTTATTTCAAAATTAGATAATTTTTGTGGTTGTAAGTTGTAAATAGTGAGGAGCTCGTGCTGGTGCGTGCGACCCGGCCGAGCGTCAGACAGAGAAGAGAGAGAGAGAGAGAGAGAGAGTCGGTGTCTTCTCAAGTATTATAGTTACAAAGACAGAGGCTGGACTCATACTGCCTGACTGCTGACAGGGCGAAGGGCCTCGTTCGAGACTCCTTTGTCCTGGGCTGAGGCCATAAAACTCGCAATTTTTATGGACAGTATACGCCATCTGTTAGGGACTTGCCTTACACTTTGCAATTGGCTTCAAATTTGAAATGTTTAAAATTATTATTGATTTTGGCTGCAACACTTGTTTTTTTTTTTTTTTTTTTAGTTACTCTGATAGATTCTCATATATACCTGAAGGAAGGCAAAATAAACTCCTGGGATTAAAAAAACAGATAAACTAAATTAATATTTATATTAATCTCTCTATAATATATGCCTATAAAAATAATAATTATATGTTTTAACACATTATTTCATAGATCTTTATAAGGTAAATGTATTAATACATATAATAAATAAATACAAACATTATATCAGGTATTTCCTGTTGTAATTTTATAAAAACCCATCCTTCCTTGTCTTTATTTATTTTTTAATAGCTATTAACAGACAGATTGTCCAAAAGATTTTAAATAAGGACAAAAATAGATAAATTAGAAATTTTTACCATAACCTAACAAAATTGTTCTACCTTTAAATCACATGAAATTAAACTTGTTTATGGATAAATAAGCACCTATATAAATCTAATGATCCTATTTTATATTAATATTTAATCAAATAGCTAAAAAAATTAAAATTTATAAGCTAATTAGCCTGATTTAAAAGCGTTTCAATGTAAATCCTATGGGCGGAATAGCAAAGTTTGTCCTTCAGCTTCTATTTTTATGTTGGGGTAGGTAAGTTATCAAAATGACCTATGTGAAAGCATTGAAGTTTGTCCTTCAGCTGCTAATTTCATGTTGGGGTAGGTAAGTTATCAACACAGACCATCTACTCTATCAAAATGACCTATAGGTCATACAGAATTAAATTTTAAACATAAAACAGGGGGGGGACAAGTCAATGGAGCGATCATAGATATATAGATATGCAAGCCCGTCAAAGTTGGCCAATGTCGACATTTGGCGCAAAATTCAAATTAACCAAACTAACTGCAGGCCCACACAGAAGAGCGCACCAGTGCCATAATCAGCTAGGGCGCTTGATTTTAAAAATTGTTACTTTCTCCTACCTATACATGTATATAAATTAATATTATAGGTAGGTTTCATAAATTAGAAAAAAATTGAAAATTGGAGCCTAAGGCCTCTGATTACGTAAAACATCTTAAATGAATAAAAATAAAGGCTAAAAAATTATTTTTTTTTTTATTCATTCAAGATTTTTAAATAATCAGAGGCCTTAGGCTCCATTTTCCTATATATTTAAAGAATTGAATAATTAATAATAAAACCTGAAAATAGAAATTTGGTTTAATAAGGAAAACAATTAAATTATTGATAAAACACTTTTATTTAAAAAAAAAAAAAAAGATTCTATTACATCAAACTAATTATAAAAAAACATAAATTAAAATATTCATTTACAAGTGACATATACATTCATATACATACATATGCAAACACGTGTTCTCCAAAATGCTTCAAATCAGTAGGCAAATATGTAAAATCAGTGTTAATTCAATATACAAATTATCTAAAATTTATAGAAAATATTTGAAAGAACTTAAAATTTGTTTATTAAACTTCTGAAAGAAAAATTAATTAATTGTTTACATTTTCTAGACAAATTCCAAATCATATGTTCCAAACAGGTTGATCTGTGCAGGTTCCAGGGAGGTAGGGAGGGACAATAAGCTGCGAACATAGGCGAGGTAATAGTCTACCGAAGTGGGAGGGTGAGGAAGCTTATCCGCCATCTTGCTGCGCACAAAACATTAAACCTGTCCATTGGAACCTGTGTAAAAAGTATAAGAATTAACAAGCGAATAATTAATGAAAAAATAATTAATAGCGGCAACTATTTATCATATAATATATAAGGTATGTTTTTATGATTATTTTGCCCTTATTCATCTTATATCGAAGTTAAATAATTAATATTTTTATCATTATTTTAAAATTTATTGACAACTCTCTTTGAGGTTAAAACTTTTATTTTTTTATTTTTTTACTACCAAATAAGTAGTTTTTTATCATTATTTATTTATTTCTATTTAGTTTTATCTCATATAAAGGATTTTTTTTTCAAAAGGAAGCAAATTGTTCGAAATATGGTTGTTCCAATCGTAGCGATGAACCAGGCAAAAGTAAAATGCAAAAAATAGAGGAGATTTCAAGGAAAATAACTTTTCACTTGTAAGTACCTATACATTATATCAACGTTCTAATTAGCAAAGTGGCTAACTCCATTTTTGTTTATTTTTTAGGAGATCCAAAAAACATTTGATTGTCATTTTTAGAGCCACTGAACATTTTGAAATTGAATTTTCTTATTAAGAAGCATTGAGACAATTCCTTCTTCTTATGTAAAATAAAAGCGAATTAAAAAACATTTTTATAAAATTGTTAATTGACAATCTATTTTTTCCCATTATCCCAAACATTTCTGGCGGCATGTAAGTTTGCTGATAAGTGTGAGGAATTATTAAAGAAAAAAATATATAGAAATTTTAAAAGCAATTAAACGACTGTCTTCTACTGGAATTTATATTTTATTAAATTATTTAATTACAGAAACTTCAAGGACGTTTGTTCCCATCATCAGTATGATACAATACAAATTTAGATAAAAATAAAATATATATATTTAATATTAGGAACCGACCGAAGTTTCGGCCAATTTTTGTATATGAAATACAAGTTTCTGTTTCGGCTGAAAATCTTGTTATATTTATTTTTTCCAAGGCCAATGATATGGTCATTAAGTTACTGTCTAAATTTTATAAAATTTGAACAGTTTATTATATTATCCAACTTATTGCTGAATATTTCAATTTCCCATATTCAAATTTTATTTAAGGTGCGCTTATATTTTATTTAATGTGATTAATCTAAAAAAATCTTGAATCTTGAAAATAAAAAAAAGAGCTTCTAAAAGTTGTAGATATTTTAAAAAGCTTTAATTAAAAAAAAAAAAAAATTGAGTTTGATAGTTTCAAAATTGTGGCCGCAACCTCTCAAACTCAGTACCTCGAAACGCGCACCTTAACTCCTTAGCAATGATAAATGACACCGTATAATATGAATTATTATTTGTAATTTATTTAAAATTGCTATTTTTGAGAGATTATTATTCACTTTTTATAAGTAAAAAAACATCTCAAATAGCTTATATCACTTAATTAGGAAATTTTTGCGCTCTTAAGAATATTTACTTTTTTTCTGATTTTAATTTTTTTGTGGACTAAAAACCTAAAAAAATAAAGAAACTATAATTTTAAATAGTCCATTTATTCGTTTATTTATTTAGGGGGCAGTATAATATTGAAAATCTTTATTAAAACTATATATAATTTTATATTGCGTTCAATGCATATTTCAATGTTTTGTGCGCACCAAGATGGCGGACGTGACGTAGCCGTGACGTAGGCGGTCGACTCGCTTCTCAGCTCAATGTCCCTCCCTACCTCCCTGGCAGGTTCCAAATACAACTAATACTAGCGCGCCCAAGCGGCCTGACTTTCAAACAGTTTTTTCAAACGTAGCGACGCTAGCGCTAAGCGCCAAAGTGCGATGGGGCCTGGTAAACGTTTGTGAGTAAAGTTTTGAACTGTCAAATCGTGTGAGTTACACCACCCTGGGAGCGATTTGGTCAGGGAATAAACGGGAAGGGACATCACGTAGTTAAAAAATGGAGTGTTTAAAAAGGCCGATACAGCGACCCCTTCTGGTGATGTAATGTTACTAATATTTTGGCGCCAAATTTAAATATAAAACTAAAAGGTTTTTCGACAGGAAATATGGGTTTTCTCCCGAATAAATAAAGCCATTTCTCTAATCGTTTCTCACCCAAGTTAATCTTAATGGTTCTCGCCCAAATGAATTAAATTTTTAGTGAATGCTTTTTCTCCAGGATAAATAAAATGTATAATGGTTTTTTTCCAGCATAAATAAAAAACATAAAAGTTCTAAGTTAACATATATATTTATAATTAAAATATATAAGTTTACAATATATTTGTTAACAAATAATAAAAACATAATACTTAACGATGGTGTGGTCTAGTAATATTAATATATTTTAATTATAAGAGGTTTTACTCAGACTACAAAAATTCTAGGTGGTCTTGAATATTTAATTTCTAAATATTTAGAATGAAGATGGCTGTATGCCGAAAGGTCGAATAAATTTATCGCCTCAGCACTTTTGACTTAATTCATTCTAATAATTTAGAAATTAAATATTCAAGACCACCTAGAATTTTTGTAGTCTGAGTAAAACCTCTTATAATTAAAATATAAAAACATAATAATAATTACAAAATAGTTTTTCCCAGTCAACTTCCAATAAAAAGCATAAGAGTTTCAAGCAAACATACATATTTATTAAATTTAAAATTAAGATGAAGAAAGTAAACATTATTTTTGTTCTGAACAAATTAAATTAATTAATTATTAAAATCAATTATCCCACCCAATGCAACATATTCACGGAACACAAGAGAGGCATCTTCCCAGCATCCCTATGCTGTTCAGATCACGATTAACAGAACAAATAAATTTCATTCTTCCTTTGTCCCCATGACCTCCCGTGATTGGAACAAGCTCCCTGCGTCTATCTTCCCCAAAACCTACAATCTTCAGACTTTCAAGTCTAACCTCAACAGGCATCTTCTCAGTTCCCGCAGTTGAGTTTCCCCTTTATGCTTCTCCTTTTGTTTTTATTTTCTTCCTGGCTGCATGTGACTATTGGTCATTATAGGTCTTCGGACCTTATGCACCCATTCCAAAAAAAAAAAAAAAAAAAAAAAAAAAAAAAATTTAAATATATGTTAACATAAAAAAAAACCCATGATAATTTAACAAAAGACATATCTTTATATATATAATTCTTCTGTACGTGTGTATGTGACTGAACTCCTCCTAAACGACTGAACCAATTATGATGAAATTTTCTGTGTATGTTTGTGAGAATCCCGGACGGGTTTTGTTTCACAAATAACAATAAGTTAATGAGTAATTAACCGTTAAAATAAGAAAAAAATAAAAATTAGGAGAAATAGTTGCCATGGTAACAAAATATAAATATTTACCCATGTTTACGATTTTTTTTATTTATTTACATTTTGAATTCTAAAATATCGGCGTAAATTTTTTGTCTGTGTACCGGGAGAGTCCCGGAAAGGATATGATTCACAAAAAATCTTAAGTTCATGAATGATTAACCGTTAAAATAGTCTCTATATATAAAAATGAAAAGGGAAAATCTTTGTATGTACCGGTATGTATATAAGCCGAAGGCGAGCAAGGGGGTCCAGGGGGCGCAGCCCCCTGGCTAGACGGAAAGCCCCGCCGAAGGCGGGGCTTTGCGTCTAGTATTTTATATATTTGTAACCGATTTAGGACTAGAGTCGACGAAAAAGTCAAAATTTGGACCAAATATGAAAAAAATAAGGCATGATGTCATATCAATCAGTATTGGGATATAATTCAGATTTAAAATAAAGTGAAAGCATTTGTAAATGAGCATAATTATGAACTTTATAAAGGCTTTTCAATGTCAAGGGAAATTGGGCAGCTATTACAGTAAAAATAGCCGTGCTATTTTATTTATTTTCTCAATTCTCTGATCCTGGAAGCCCATTTTTGCAACGCGGCATCTTTTCTTCAGGATAATGCTGTAAAAAACAAATTAATATTTTTATAAATCCCAAAACAGTGAATCAAAGGAAAAAATTCCATTTCATTAAATTAAATTATAAAAAATTACAATATATTAAAAATATATTTAAAAAAATACATATTGTTTAATATTATTAGGAATGAAATAAAAAACCAACCTGATTTTGGATTTTTGAAGAATTTCGATCGATGTTACCCCTGGGGAGCACTTTTCACGTTTTTGACACTTTTTTACAAATGGCGGATATGGCTGTTGTTATTTGCCAGCAGGGAGTTGAGGCTTGGTGCCTAGTGCGCATGCTCAGGCGACCAAAGCAGGCGACACTAACCACATCTAGCGGGGACGTAAAGCTCATTTGATCATTCCAGGGAGGTAGGGAGGGACATTGAGCTGAGAAAATTGTCGAAAGCCTACGTCACGGATACGTCACGTCCGCCATCTTGTCTTGACCGCAATATTGAATTATCCATTGAGTCTAATAGAAAATTATATAGAGTTATAATAAAGATTTTCAATATTATACTGCCCCCTAAATAAATAAACGAATAAATAGACTATTTAAAATTATAGTTTTCGAATTTTTTTAGGTTTTTAGTTCTCAAAAAAATTAAAAATCGAAAAAAAGTAAATATTCATAAGAGCGCAAAAATTTCATAATTAAGTGATATAAACTATTGGAGATGTTTTTTTTTCTTATAAAAATTAAATAATAAGCCAAGGGCGGATCCAGAGGAGTTTCTCAGGGGGGGGGGGGGGGCGATAATCTGGTGTGACTGGTCGCACATCACACAATTTATTCTTAATTTTGGTAATTTAAAGGCGCATTCTGTACTTGTTTACCAGAATATAAATACAAATCAAATTTTTAAGTATTAATTTTTAAAATTAATTATATATAATTAATTAATAAAAATATAAAATATTTTTCTCAAATCTCGGGGCGAGGGGGGGGGGGGTAAATACCCCCTTAACCCCCCCCATTGTATCCGCTCTTGTAATAAGCTCTCTAAAATAGCAAGTTTAAATAAATTACATATAATATATATTATATGAGGTCATTTATCATTGCTAAGGAGTTAAATTAAATTGAATAGGAGAAATTGAAATTTTCAGCAATAAGGCGCTCAAGTTGGATAATAGACTGTTCAATTCAAATTCTATAAAATTTAGACAGTAACTTAATGACGATATCATTGGCCTTGGTAAATTAAATATATATTTTTTTATCTGAATTTGTATTGTATTAGACTGATGAAGATAACTAACGCCCTCGAAGTTTCTGTAATTAAATAAATTAAGATTTTGATAGGGCAGATTCAGCCAAATAAAAAGCTTTTATATGCTTCTCGACTCCGGAGACGTTTCGAGATATTTTTAATGTCTCATCATCAGTCCGAATCGAAAAATAGCATAAAGGTACATATGCTGTATACTAATGACTACCTTTATGCTATTTTTCGATCCGGACTGACGATGAGACATTAAAAATATCTCGAAACGTCTCCGGAGTCGAGAAGCATATAAAGGCTTTTTATTTAGCTGAACCTGCCCTATCAAAATCTAATACATTCACAGCCACCAAATCTCATTTAAATAAATTAAAAAAACTTATATTCCAGCAGAAGACAATTGTTTAAAATTTCTATATATATTTTTTTTAATAATAAACAATACATATTCCTCACATTGAAAAGTAAACTTACATACCGCCAGAAATGTTTGGAATAATGGGAAAAGATAGTCAATTAAAAATCTTATAAAAATGTTTATTAATTCGCTTTTAATTTACATAAGAAGAAGGAATTGTTTCAATGCTTCTTAATAAGAAAATTCAATTTCAAAATGTTCAGTGGCTCTAACAATGACAATCAAATGTTTTTTGGCTCTCCTGAAAAATAAACAAAAATGGAGTTAGGCACTTTGCTAATTAGAACGTTGATATAATGTATACTTACGAGTGAAAAGTTATTTTTCTTGAAATCTCCTCTATTTTTTTTGCATTTTACTTTTGCCTGGTTCATCGCTACGATTGGAACAACCATATGTCGAACAATTTGCTTCCTTTTGAAAAAAAAAACCTTTATATGAGATAAAAATAAATAGAAATAAATAAATAATGTTAAAAAACTACTTATTTGGTAGTAAAAAAATAGAAAAATATAAGTTTTAACCTCAAAGAGAGTTGTCAATAAATTTTAAAATAATGATAAAAATATTAATTATTTAACTTCGATATAAGATGAATAAGGGCAAAATAATCATAAAAACATACCTTGTATATTATATGATAAATAGTTGCCACTATTAATTATTTTTTCATTAATTATTCGCTTGTTAATTCTTATACTTTTTACACAGGTTCCAATGGACAGGTCTAATGTTGAGGTCAAGACAAGATGGCCGACAAGCTTCCTCACCCTCCCACTTCAGTTTACGATTACCTCGCCTATGTTCGCAGCTTATAGTCCCTCCCTACCTCCCTGGATCATTCTGAACCAGGGAGGTAGGGAGGGACATTGAGCTGAGAAGAGAGTCGACCGTCTACGTCACGGCTACGTCACGTCCGCCATCTTGGTGCGCACAAAACATTGAAATATGCATTGAACGCAATATAAAATTATATATAGTTTTAATAAAGATTTTCAATATTATACTGCCCCCTAAATAAATAAACGAATAAACGGACTATTTAAAATTATAGTTTCTTTATTTTTATAGGTTTTTAGTCCACAAAAAAATTAAAATCAGAAAAAAAAGTAAATATTCTTAAGAGCGCAAAAATTTCCTAATTAAGTGATATAAGCTATTTGAGATGTTTTTTTACTTATAAAAAGTGAATAATAATCTCTCAAAAATAGCAATTTTAAATAAATTACAAATAATAATTCATATTATACGGTGTCATTTATCATTGCTAATGAGTTAAGGTGCGCGTTCGAGGTGCAGAGTTTGAGAGGTTGCGGCCACAATTTTGAAACTATCAAACTCAATTTTTTTTTTTTTTTTTAATTAAAGCTTTTTAAAATATCTACAACTTTTAGAAGCTTTTTTTTATTTTCAAGATTCAAGATTTTTTTAGATTAATCACATTAAATAAAATATAAGCGCACCTTAAATAAAATTTGAATATGGGAAATTGAAATATTCAGCAATAAGTTGGATAATATAATTTTTTTTTTTTTTTTTTTTTTTTATTTGGCTTTTGGCCTAAGCCATTTAGCCAGTTACAAAACAGAAAATTTTAAAATTTTAGATAATATAATAAACTGTTCAAATTTTATAAAATTTAGACAGTAACTTAATGACCATATCATTGGCCTTGGAAAAAATAAATATAACAAGATTTTCAGCCGAAACAGAAACTTCATATACAAAAATTGGCCGAAACTTCGGTCGGTTCCTAATATTAAATATATATATTTTTATCTAAATTTGTATTGTATCATACTGATGATGGGAACAAACGTCCTCGAAGTTTCTGTAATTAAATAATTTAATAAAATTTAAATTCCAGTAGAAGACAGTCGTTTAATTGCTTTTAAAATTTCTATATATTTTTTTCTTTAATAATTCCTCACACTTATCAGCAAACTTACATGCCGCCAGAAATGTTTGGGATAATGGGAAAAAATAGATTGTCAATTAAAAATTTTATAAAAATGTTTTTTAATTCGCTTTTATTTTCCATAAGAAGAAGGAATTGTCTCAATGCTTCTTAATAAGAAAATTCAATTTCAAAATGTTCAGTGGCTCTAAAAATGACAATCAAATGTTTTTTGGATCTCCTAAAAAATAAACAAAAATGGAGTTAGGCACTTTGCTAATTAGAACGTTGATATAATGTATACTTACAAGTGAAAAGTTATTTTCCTTGAAATCTCCTCTATTTTTTGGATTTTACTTTTGCCTGGTTCATCGTCTCGATTGGAACAACCATATGTCGAACAATTTGCTTCCTTTTGAAAAAAAAAAATCCTTTATATGAGAAAAAACTAAATAGAAATAAATAAATAATGATAAAAAACTACTTATTTGGTAGTAAAAAAATAAAAAAATAAAAGTTTTAACCTCAAAGAGAGTTGTCAATAAATTTTAAAATAATGATAAAAATATTAATTATTTAACTTCGATATAAGATGAATAAGGGCAAAATAATCATAAAAACATACCTTATATATTATATGATAAATAGTTGATACTATTAATTATTTTTTCATTAATTATTCGCTTGTTAATTCTTATACTTTTTACACAGGTTCCAATGGACAGGTTTAATGTTTTGTGCGCAGCAAGATGGCGGATAAGCTTCCTCACCCTCCCACTTCGGTAGACTATTACCTCGCCTATGTTCGCAGCTTATTGTCCCTCCCTACCTCCCTGTTCTGAACATAGGAACTATATCTCTAAAAGCACTCCAAATCCCTGCTCCAAATGCCCTGTATCCGAACAACCTTAAGCTGTTTTTTCAGGGGGGTTGGTTTTTTACAGTTTTATACATCGGCCTAGTTTTATCCGTGATAGTTTTATACATGTATAAAACAGTGTATTATACTCGGCGGGATAAAACTTGCCAACTCTGTGTCCCCCCCCCCCCCGGCCAGGAAATACAAAAGTCCATTTATTCCCTGTCCCTGGCCCAGCTTAACTTCAATGATTCTATCCTGCTAAATTTTTTTTTAATTATATAAGACGGTTGTCAATATTCTCTAAATACTTAATAAAGAATAATAATAAAGGCAAATATGCAATTGTTTATTAAGGCAATCATAATGGGAGCCCCGGCATCTGGCAAAGGCACAATCTCGACAAGAATTGTTAAGCATTTTAAAATTAATCATATTTCAAGTGGAGATATACTTCGTAGGAATATTTTAAATAATACAGGTGAGTCAATGATTCATTCAAATCTATAACAAAGGAGGCGTACATATTAAAAATAATATATTACTCCATTTTCAGAATTAGGACAAGAGGCAAAAGCTTTTATTCATAAAGGTCAACTGGTCCCAGATAAGCATATGATTAAATTAATTGTAAATGAATTAAAACCATATGAAAATAGTAATTGGCTTTTAGATGGTATGAATAGTTTACTCATTTTACTCATTTAGTTGAGAGGAAAGGCATCTCAGTCCCTATTTAATTATAAATTACTCATTTTATCGCTTTTAAATAATTAGTTCTAATTTAAAATGTATAAATAATTATTCTATAAAACGAGACTTTATCTCCGTTTTGGTTTTCTCACACTTTTTAAGCTATTTATTAAGACAACTAACTACATCAAATTTCCAAAAGTGTTTCCAAAAATTTCCATCTATATATTCAAATTTTTCATGACAGTGCTAAACGCAACAGAGCAATATTTAAGCTTCGTTTTAAATTGCTCATCCAAGTATCTTTAAAGACATTTACTAAAGACCCATCAATAGCGGCGTAGTTATTTAAGGCAGGTGCATCTAGTATCCCTAATCAGGACCTGAATTCACATTTGGCAAAATCAGCTAGGGCCCATGGGCGATTATTAAATCCCTCAATCTAACTGGAGATATGGAATGGAGTCACTCGTAGTGTTTATCTTCACACAGATGGCGTGAATTTTTAGTTTCTCTACCCTATATATGAAATATATAGAGAGAAAGTATTGCGATCATGTCGAGATTTTGATGTATAGATATATACATGTTTTGAGTTCACCTGAGTTCAAAAAAGTGGGTTCCGCAAATTGGTCTGTGTGTGTGTATGGACATTTTTAACCATGAGCTAGGACGTTGAAATTTTATATTTAAGTTAGATACCCTCTGAACTCGTGTAAATAAGCTTTTAATATTGAAAGTTTTGCCATTCTATTAACATCTGTGAATTGACCAAGAAAGAAACTACTGGCTATTTAAATTAATTTAATAAACTTTTAAACAAAATCGGCCAAAAAATACTAGTACTTTACTGATGTACTTTTCAGTTTTTTTCAATTTTCTCAAAATTCGCTCCAACGAATTTTTTTAAATTCATAAATCAACTATTTTTTAGATGCTCTTTAAAATGTATATTGATTGATTGACTATATAAAAAAAATTGCGATTAAAAACTCCAGAATCAATTTTTTTTTTTTTTTCAAAAAACCTCATTTTTAAGCCAAAAAATTGCCATTTTCCAGTGAAGAAAGTCATAAGCCTCATTTTCGTTTTCTTCTTCATTATAAATGCTTTAAAACTTAAACTAAGGCGAATTAATGTTCAATTCTCTACTATATGCTTTATAAGACATACAAGTCTTCATTTTTACTTTCTCTTACCCTATATATGAAATATATAGAAAGAAAGTATTGAATTCATGTTAAAAGTTCGATGTCGAGATTTTGATGGATCTTCACGTTTTTGAGGTCCCCTGAATCCGTGGTTTTCGCAACATGGTCTGTCTGTATGTGTGTGTGTCTATGCGAACAAAATATCTCAAGAACGAAAAGAGCTAGGAGGTTGAAATTTTATATTTAAGTTAGGCAACTCCCTGGGACGTGACATGAAGCTTTTGAACAAAATCGACCAAAGAGTACTAGTACTGATACACTTTTTCAGTTTTTTTCGATTTTCTCAAAATTGGCTCCAACGATTTTCAAAAATCAATTATTTTTTAGATGCTCTTTAAAATGTATATTCTCATTTTGCCAGATCACTTTACTCTTGTACTTCATAGGAAAGATAGTAGAAATGGTTGGCATGGTAACAGAATTTAAATCTTTTTAATAAATAAGAAATTATATATATAATATTTAAGAAATTATATACATCTCCTATGTAAGCCGGGAAGGAAATTTATATAATTCCAATATTTATCAATTCATATACCCGAAAAAAGTAAGGGTATGCCGCCGGAAGTTAAACCACGGACCCTCCAATTTTGAATCAATTGACTTTTTTACTTTTTTTTTACTTATGAAATGCAAGTGGTCCAGGTGCTATGAAAAACTAAATATATCTCGATACAAATAACTGTTAATTTGGGGTGCCCAGCACAGTGCACAACTTTCTCTTAACGAAAGCTGTGTGCTGTGCTCCAGTCACACCAAATTTTTCAGTTTTTTATTTGTATTTATTTTTATTTTTTTTTTTTTATTTCAAGTTTGAAAGAGTGGCAGCTGCCCCCCCCCCCCCCCTCTTGCTCTCCTCTTGATAAGCCCTTGTCATAGATAATGGAGAAAGTATTGCGATCATGTCAAAAGTTACCGAAATGTAAGAGAAAGTTGTGTGCTGTGCGCCAGTCACACCAAACTTCAGTTTTTTATTTGTATTTATTTTTATTTTTTTTTTATTTCAAGTTTGAAAGAGTGGCAGCTGCCCCCCCCCCCCCCCCGCAAGTATTGCGATCATGTCAAAAATTCGATGTCGAGATTTTGATCTATATTAGGGTGGTCGCAATAAATTGATGTCCGAATATCTTTGGCGGGAACCTCTAGAAAGTTGCCAAATTATGTAAAAGTGAGATAGGGAAAGGATGAGCGTGATCGAATAACCCTAAGACCTGCCTCAACGGGCCTGAAGTTTAGTAAAACTTGATGGAGACATATCAAGGGTAGCATTGTCTAACATATCAAGGGTAGCATTGTCTAAACTTCTAAATAAATTGTAAAAACATTGAAAGTAATTACTACAAACATTAAAACACAGGTTAGTCACATTGAGTCACTAGAATCAAGTAGGTCGTATAAGTTTTGTGGGGGTAGATTTCAGTGTGTCCGGGAATAATTTCCGACATTCAGTAACAACTTGCAAAACATACTGCTTTTGCTCTTCATCTTTTGTAATGCTCTTATTGTACTCTTCGATTAATTTGATACTTCTTTCGGCTGTATCGTTTACAACCCTGAGGCGTTTGACAATTTCCTGTCCCTTCAAAAAATCGACGTCTTTATTCCAGACATCAGGATCGGAATGTAAGAAATGTGTCACAATGTTAAACCTTTTAAGCCGGGCATTCACGTTCGCTCCAAATGGATGTCATCCAATAGATGACATCGATTTGGATTATATCCAAAAAATTACCCCCATTCACGGTCACTCCACGTCCAGTACGTGTTTCATCGAGTGTGTGTGCTTTTCTTATAATCTATTTTGCATTAATATGGATACACATTTACTTTTATTGGCTTCTGTTGGGTTATTAACTGCTGCTGCGAAGGCTTGGTGTCGCTCTACGTGAATTTCCCCATTCACAATCAGTTGGAGTGATGGAAGGATGGCTTGACGAAACTGCTTTTTGGACTGATTGGATTACGAACTCATCCTATCACTCCACGTCATCCATTTATTTTTCCCCACTCACGGTCAGTTTTTGGAGTGACATCGCTCCATTTGGACGGATGGAGCGATCGTGAATGGCCGGCTTTAAAGAAGTTGAATGTTTGCGTCCTAATGAAGTAATCTACCTCTTTGTCCAAAAAAGAATGAGTTTCTTTCAAATCAATTTTGGCTTTCACTATCCTTTCGTCTTGTATGTTTGCTTCACATTGATCAATGAGTTGATCATTACTATGCTTGCTTAACTCAAAAGACAATAGTTTTGTAACCATGTTAATTTTGATTTGTTTATCTAAAGTATTTTCAAAAAAAGCAAAAGCAACCTGCTCTTGGTTTAAATACCACAAATGATTTAGAAGTTTAGACAATGCTACCCTTGATATGTCTCCATCAAGTTTTACTAAACTTCAGGCCCGTTGAGGCAGGTCTTAGGGTTATTCGATCACGCTCGTCCTTTCCCTATCTCACTTTTACATAATTTGGCAACTTTCTAGAGGTTCCAGCCAAAGATATTCGGACATCAATTTCTTGCGACCACCCTAATATACATGTTTTGAGGTCCCCTGAGTCCAAAAAAGTGGGTCCCGCAAATTGGTCTCTTTGTGGACACTTTATACCATGAAGGAAATGAGCTAGGAGGTTGAAATTTTATATTTAAGTTAGGCACCTTCCTCACTCGTATTAATAAGCTTTTAAACAAAATCGCTCAAAAAGTATTACTACTTTACTGATGTACTTTTTCAGTTTTTTTCGATTTTCTCAAAATTTGCTCCAAGAATTTTTTTTTTAATTCATAAATCAACTATTTTTTAGATGCTCTTTAAAATGTATATTCTCATTTTGCCTTTGAAATCTTCTGAAGACCACTTTACTCTTGTTCTTCATAGGAAAGATAGGAGAAATGGTTGCCATGGTAACCGAATTTAAATCTTTTTGTTTTTATTAAACATATCTCTCTCTCTCTCTCTCTCTCTCTCTCTCTCTCTCTCTCTCAATAATAAGGAAAAAACGAAAGCAATAATCTTTGGTAGCAATGCCTTCATAAAAAATACTTTCTCTCTCTATATATTTCATATATAGGGTAAGAGAAAGTAAAAATTAATCAATGTGCCCCCTGTTGTTTTGGATGGAGATGTGTTGGAGTATTCCAACTCAGTAAGAAATCTGGGTGTACGATTTGATTCTGCTCTGAGTTGGAAAGATCAGGTTTGGACATTTATAGGAAGGCCTATAGTAGTTTATACAGATTGAAAAAAATTAAAGAGTGTCTTCTATTAAGCATTAGAAAGCTAGTTGTAAATTCATTAATACTCCCCCACTTCGATTATTGTTACTTGGTGTATGGTGGGATGTCGGGCGAGCAGAGCGTGGCACTTGACAAGGTCTTCAATTCTTGTGTAAGATTCATTTACGATGTACCGATTGACCAACACATAACGCCCTATTATAATAAGCTAGATTGGCTTAACCTAAATAAAAGATGAGATTATTTCATAGTGTGTTATGTGTTTGGGATATTGAAGAACAGGGAGCCGGTATACCTATACGAAAATTTTAAATTTGCTGTTAGGGGCGAAGGAATGAGCTCTAGGGCGTGTCCACTCGATTTGAGAATGCCAGTCCACCGAACAGCAACATATAACATTTAGTAGCATCTGTGAGACTGTGGAACCGAATACCAGAGGAAATTAGATCAATAAGAACTTTGAGCTCCTTTAAGGAGAGTTATTTTAATTATCTGCTGAATGAGCATAAACGTCTATGATAATGACCGACGGGGAGGATTGCGTTGGTAGTGAGAAGAGAAGCACAACAAATTTTATATTTAAAATTGTAATTTTTATTGTGCTCCAGAAGACAAAATGTCTCAGAGCATTTTAATAAATTTCTTTCTTTCTCACTTGCAAACATTATCGTGTCTCTACTCGTTTTAAATTCACTTTCCGCCCATATGCCCAAACTTAATATATCTCGTGTAGCCAGGGCCGCAGACAGACTTGACAGGCCCCGGGGCTACTTAGCCCCACCCCCCAAAAAAAAAAAACTTAAAGTTTTTTTTTAGAATTTAAAAGGCTATTGTGGCCTTCATGCCAACACTTTTTTACACAGTTTTTGACACAACTTTTGAAATAGTATATAAAATTTTTTCAAAATTTCCTAAACAGAGAGTTACAAAGTTTTAATTTATCGAGGCCAGATCTGGACAGAGGATTTCCCGGGGAATCTGGGGATATGGAAAATTTTTTGAAAATTAGCCACTGAAATCTACGTTTTTAGCTATCCTGAGTCGTGAAAAAGATCAAACTTGATTTGAGCTTAAAGGGCCCGGGCCCCCTGAGGAAAAAAAATTCAAGAAAATGATTTTTTTTAATTGAAATTTAGGATTTGAGCTAAAAGTGACGTTTCAATTCTGTATTGGAATTATCTTCTTTTTATGATAATATTTTGTCCTCTTCTATCCTGACCATCCTGTAAATAGGAGATTTTTATCTTTGATTTTTATTTTTTTAAATTTTAGTAAACTAATAATTTTTCTCCCTTTGAATACTCATCGCCCCCCAATCGCCCCCCACTTATTTATCGCCCCCCTGAAAACCCAAATCGCCCCCAGGTTGGGAACCACTTACCTATAGCTTGGGCTAATTTCCTTAATTCGTAGGGAAAATAGGGAGGCTGTAGTCTACCGTTTACGGGTACATACATATGTGTCCCTCCCCAGTCCTAGCCAAGAGACTTTCATTTCCTAAGTCCACTTTAATTATATATAACTTTACTTATTTTTGATAATCCCTAAAATCAAGTTACCATAGTAGTAGTTGCCCAGTTGTTTCTCCTATCAAGAAAGGCTCCAAGGTATCGGACTGAGGGCTGCCATTTCAAGGAGTGGTCTTCTATTGTTATGCGTGTGTGGAGGTATTTTCGCTTTTTTGTGAAGAGTATGACTTCAAATTTGTCCGGATTTGTTTTGAGGCGCCAGTCTTTGAAGTAATTTATTATTTTTGATGTCTCCTCTTGGGTTCTTCTCACTAAGCATTTGAAGTTCTTATTCGAATAATATATTGCGGTATCGTCGGCGAATTGAGCGATGTGCGCAAAGTCCAGCTTAGGCATGTCGGATGTGTAGAGGGCGTAGAGAAGGGGCGATAAGAGCGCTCCTTGAGGAACTCCGGCGCAGATGGAATGCCAGTCGGATTTTGTGTTGTTAATTTTTACTCGGAATTGTCTGTCCATTAAGAAGTGTGCGATGAGTTGGCATAATGGTTCAGGAAGGCCAAGGAGATATAGTTTAGAAGCCAGAGGGAGGTGTGGAACGCTGTCAAATGCTTTGGAGATGTCGAGCAGATCCATTGCAGTTGCCTTTTTTAGCCGAAGTCTATTTTTTATGAAGTGATTTATCCGGGCTACTTGTTGGACGGCTGAGTGTGCTTTGCGGAAGCCGAATTGGAAGTTGGGGATTAAATTTAATTTTCGGGACTCTTGTTCGAGCCAGGTGAGGATGAAGGACTCTGCTAATTTTTCAAGGATGGGAAGGAGACTGATTGGCCGGTAGTTGGATGGCTGCCTCGGGTCTTTGCCTGGTTTGGTTTCTGATTGTTTCCAGATTGAGGGAAAGTGGCTGAGGTTTAGTGTGGCTTCGAATATTTTAGCTAAATAGAGTATTGCTTTACCCGGCAATGACTTTATGAATACAGGGAGGATTCCGTCTGGGCCTGGGGCCTTGCGGTTTTTAATTTTTTTGATTGCCTCACGGACGTCTTTGGGTTTGATGCGGTGCGTTATGTCTGGTTCTGTTCGGGATTCGAGTTGTTCTGAGACCTTCCTTTTTAAATAACTGTCTGAAATTTTAAATTTGTTTTGATTGATGAATTGTTTTTTGAAAAAATGCACTAATATGTCTGCTTGTTGTTGTTGTCCGTATACGAGGCCATCAGGAGAGTCCAGTGGGCCTATTGTATTTTTCTGTCTTTTCAGCCGTTTTGTAAATTGCCAGAGAGAGCAGTCCTTGTGGGTTAAGCTGGAAATCCGCTCCACCCAGAGGGACTGTCTCCACTGGGCAATTTTTATTTTTATCTCTTGCGAGAGGCGGTTCATTAGTTGGCGCGCGGACTCTTGGCGGTGCCGGTGCCACTCTCTTCTGGCTCTATTTCTCCAGATGATTAGGTTTTTTATTTCGGTTGGAATTGGGTCTCCTTTGAATGTGGCGGATTTTTTGGGAATGGATACGGATGCAGCTGTAGTGATTATGTTCGTTATGTTAGCGGCCGCTGTTTCTAGCTGTTCGGTTGTTTGAATTGGTGAGAACTCCAGGCTTTCGCAAATATGTCTCCTGTATAAGAACCAATTTGCTGAGGATAAGTCCCACTTGGTTTGTTCTTCTGATTGTATTTGTTTTTTGATTTTGGTGAGTATCGGATTGTGGTCAGAGTTGAGTTCGTGAAGGCTTGCTATGGATGTTTCTATGTTAGGCATACCTTTTGTTAACGAGATATCTAGCACGCTTGGAGCCATGTTTGTGTTGGTGGGATATCTGGTCGGTTCAGGTGGAAATAATATGTCTAGGTTGTACCTGTGCATTATGTCTAAGGGGCCGTTCACACTGGGGTGATATTATCGCTAGCGATTGTTGCTAACCATATGTCGGAGCGACATATCGCAAGGGGGGTTCACACTAGCGCGACAGTCGTATGCGATAAATAGGAGGTGAGAGGCTTGTTCTCTGTCTTCAGTCTGATCAATAGCAATGTGATTGTAATAATAATACCAAAAATGTAAAAAAAAAGGTTTCTGATTAAAAATTAAAAATAAAGATTAAAATATTATAGGCCTATTTCTTTAATTTGAAGGAGGTCTATAGCTGAGTGTTGATAATCAAATAACATTAGGTAGAAAGAATGAGCAAAGCAGCTAGTTTATATTTCAATTTATTAATAAACCAGGGCCGACGTTTCGGTCACATAGGGGACCATCTTCAGTTAATGTCTGAAAATATATATAATCCTCGACAAGTTATATTGGGCATACACAATTGCACGTAGCTCAATCATGATAATGCCTCAAATTCTACTATTATTATTATTATTATTATTAGTGAAGTCATTCAATCTCTGTCCATGGTATGATAATAATAAAATTTGAGACTTTATCATGATTGAGCTACGTGCAATTGTGTATGCCCAATATCTTAGCGAGGATTATATATATTTTCAGACATTAACCTAGCCCTGAAGATGGTCCCATATGTGACCAAAACGTCGGCCCTGGTTTATTAATAAATTGAAATATAAACTAGCTGCTTTGCTCATTCTTTCTACCTATTTGATTATTTCTTCAATATTTATGGAAAGAAGAATAAATTTATTTATAAAAATATTTATTTATCACACATCAATTTATTTAAAAAAATATGAATTTTTACTCTCAAAATTAGAATATTGTTTTTAACTTAGCTAAAGTTAGTAGTTTTTTAAGTTTAAAATATTTTTTATAATCTCAAAATAAGAATAAGGTAATATCACCCTAAAATATTCAAAGTTTGAATGTCAAAAAAATTTTATATAAAATAATTAATTACCTTATGAGTATAAGATTTCATTTATTTTTATTTATTTTTTTTTTAAGTTTTTAACTCCTTTTTAAGAAAATTGGCCGAGAATAAAGCTTTCTAATATTTATATTTATTTTATTTATGAAATCTCCCTTAGTTGAGATGTGTTCTCTCTTGGCTGTCATGTTTTAATTTAATTTTATCGCGGCGATAGTCGCGCCGAGCGATAGCAAGCAGCAGCGATGCCGATATGTCGTGTGTCGCTGGGAGATATATCGCGCATGTGTGAACCCTTTTTATTGCCCCCATTTAAATTCCATTGAATCAGCTGGTGCGGGTCGCTCGCGACTCGCTAGCAACAATCGCTAGCGATAATATCGCCCCAGAGTTCGGCCGTTGACGTTTTCCCTCCGGCATCCCCATTCGCTATGCCTAGCGTTTAAGTCGCCAGTGAGGATCAGACGATCTCCCATTCTCAGTAATGATGCGACAGCGCCTGCCTGGAGCGGACGAGAGCGGGCTGGTGAGTTGTAAATGCTGGCGATGATAATCCTTCTATGGGGAGAGTTGATGGACGCTGCTACTGCCTCAAGATGCCCAAGATCAGGTAAGTTAATGTGGGTTGGATTTAAATCTTCTCGGATGGCAAGGAGTACACCTCTCTGAGGCGGGACTCCGTCCATTCTAAAAGTTTTAAATCCTGGCAGCCAAGCTCTTATATCCGGGCTTAAACGAGTCTCGCACAAGGCAATGCAATGCACTTTGAGCCTGCTGGAAATTTCAATTAGCTCGGAAATTTTGCTCCTAATCCCATTGGAATTCCATTGCAATATGCGGAGTTCGTTTAATATTGCCATTATTTAAATAAGGACATGATTTGACCCAGTATGGCTTGCCATTTGTTGGCTCCATTGTCGTTGGTTATTGTTTGTAAGAAGTTGATTACCTTGCTCACGATGGTCATTATTTCCGGGTTGTTTAAAAAGGTGAGTAGCTGTTGCAGGAGGCTCCCTAGATTTCCAGGATCAGGAGGAGACTGTCTAGGCCATACTGGTGTTGACCGGCTGGCTGATTGCCTGGGCGTGCTTGTTGGGAGCGATGGGAAATGTTCACGGTTCATTGCAGGTGGAGCTGCCGAGTTAGTGGGTGCTGCTGCGCTGGTGCTTTGATATCTTGGCCTTTTTTGTTGCTGTCTGCGATCGATGGCTTCTTTCACCGCGACGCACTCTTCAGCGTTTGCCCAATGCGATTGTCCGCAGTTGCCGCATTTGGGAATCGCCGCCTGGCACAGAGAATTACGGTGCCTCCCGGCGCATTTCAAACATCTCTCGATACCGAAGCACGTCCTGGATGTGTGTTTAAAGCCTAAACATCTGTAACATTGGATATATTTAGTGTTATTTCTGTATTTGGACCATTGAACGCAAGTATAGCAGAGCCTGTTTATTTTGAAGATTGCCTGTGCTGGAGTGCCTGGAGGAAACAAACAGATGAATATGGGAATTAAATTATTCGTTTCCTTTTGTTTAATTTGAACGATTTTTGTTGGGGAAAACTCAGTTCAGTTAACTCGTTTTTTACGTCCTCGGCAGTGATCCCTTTACTCAGCCCTTTGAGCACAAACTTGACTAGTGCTTCCCCCGGGAGCGGGTAAGTGTGAAAAGGAACCTTTTTTTTTCCTCTAAAAATTTGTTTACTTTTTTGAAATCGGCTTCAGTTTTAGTTAATAAGATAGTTTTTTCACGAGTGCATTTAACGTCGACCGTTTTCGAGGTTAACTCGTTTATTTTTTTAAAAAACATAGCCGGGTTGTCCAAATGCTTATGTATTATTATAGGCGGGATTTTTTTGGGTTCCTTTTCATTTTGATAAGAATTATTTAAGGTAAAGGTCGGGGGGTCTTCAAATTCATCTACATCTAATGATTCAAAAGAGTTGTTTACCTCTACGTTGTAAATAGTTTCCGATGTTCGTGGTTGTTCAATGGTGTCCAATGTTTTTTGCCTTTTGGGCAGTGAATTGATGAGAGGTGAATCCGGCTTGGTTTTTCCCTTGGAAGTAGAGGGCTTGGAAGTTAAAAGCTTCAGCGGCCTCGTTCGAGCCCGCCCCGACGCCCAGTTGGGTTCAGTGGGCATTTTATAAATGCAATGAAGATTTGATAAAAATATAACTTTAAGATGTATAAATTATAACTTTGGAACGATAAATACTTAATAAACAAACGAATTAAAATAAAAAATAACTAAATTGATTGGGAGCGAAATAAACAACGCGCTGTTTACGATCACGGCCAATTGGAAGTCCCCTTTAAAAAATAAAATAAATAAATTTATTTATATAATAATTTTTATTATTTTTCATTTGAGAGATTTAATAAATTTTAAGCGGCTTTAATTTTTTATAAAGCAAAACAAAAATCAATTCTTTTCGATGAAAAAATTCTGAATTTTCTTGAATTTTTTGCGTTTTATTTATTTATTTTTTTTTTTAAGCTAGAGAAAATTATTATAATTTACTTTCTCTTACCCTATATATGAAATATATATAGAGAGAAAGTGTTTTGTATTATAGAGCTTAAATATCTAGTCATGGCTTGGGTCCAATGGGGGGGGGGGGGTTTGAACCCCCAAATCCCCCCCCCCCGTGGCTACGCCTATGAGAAAGGATATCCCAGAAAAATTAGGGGTAGGGGGGTGCATGTGTGTATGTGAGTCAGCTGCCATCGGCGATAAATAACAAAGCAATTAGTTGAAAATAAATGTGAATTTTAAATAATTTTTCCTAATAAAAAAAAATGGTATTGAATTTCTCGTATGCTTTGTTTATCTTACAAAGTTAATTGTTATTTATCGAGAAATGTTTGTCACTTACTCAAAAAAAAATAAGAATAAAAAAAGGAGAGTGTCTTTATTCTTTTTATATCAAAATCTTTCTATTTCTTATAGTTTTAGGCCTTCTATAACTTAAATTTTCGTTTATCCCGTCATATCCCTCTTTATTGACAATTTGTCATTGGCGACGAAAATAAAAAAAATTTCTTTTATTTTAGCAAAATATTTTCCTTCGTTAATATTCCCTCCTCTAATTTTCATTACTCTAATAAAATAATTCCTTTGTTAACAGATTCCTTCTCATCTTAAATACTATTTAGATACTTCAACTTTATCGTTTAGTAATCCTATTGTACCTCAACAATAATTATTATCCCTTGTAAATATTTTATTCTTCATTAAAAAAAAATCCTTTGCCCATCTGACACTTTATTCACCTGAGATACAACCGCATAACTATGACCATTGTATCCTCCTTTCTCAGTGAGTGAATCTTGGGTTTCCTATTATTTCAATAACTATATTTATATCTCATTGATCAATTCCCCAGTAAATATTTCAATTATATCATACTATCGCATCCCAACAATCATTATATCTTTCAAATACTTTATTTCTTTTCTAAAAAAATTCCCATATATGTCATTAACATCCCCATATATCTCGTTAACAATTTCCGCTGCTAAAACTTCACTTTCTCGTTTAATAATCTCAATAACTATCTATATCCGTTTTCTTTACGTTTCCTCACTAACTAAAAATTTCGGCCCCATGTTCGAAAAGTCTATACAGCCTTGCCGTTTCTCATATCTTCCATAGATCTCTAATCTCTTCTTCTCTACATATATAAAGAGAGAACTCACTGACTGACTGACTGACTGACTTACAATCATCGCACAGCCTAAACTGTAAGGCCTAGAAAGCTGTAATTTGGCATGTAGATTACTTTTATTGCGTAGGCGTCATTTAAGAAGCCATTTTTCGAAATTCCAATTTTAAGGGCCCCAAATGGTCATTTATATGTGAAATTTTGACTTTTTTTTTAATTTCTAAACCAAAAAAGACACAATCATCGCACAGCCTAAACTATAAGGCCTAAAAAGCTGTAATTTGGCATGTAGTTTACATTTGTGCCCTAGGCCTCATTTAAGAAGCGATTTTTCGAAATTCCCATTTTAAGGGCCCCAAATGGTCATTTATGTGTAAAACTTTGACTTTTTTTATTAATTTCTAAACCAAAAAACACACAATCATCGCACAGCCTAAACTGTAAGGCCTAAAAAGCTGTAATTTGGAATGTAGTTACATTTGTGCCCTAGGCCTCATTTAAGAAGCGATTTCTCGAAATTCCCATTTTAAGGGCCCCAAGTGGTCATTTATGGGTAAAATTTTGACTTTACAATAATTTCTAAACCAAAAAAGATATCAATTTCGCCATCAGTCCCTCAGAGCTAGATGGCGATATAAAATTATAGCCGAAACGTTTCCAAAATTTGAGAATTTTATTTACTCAGAAGCTCCCAATTTGGCTTACTCCTCTCTCCATTAATATACTTTTATTTAAGGATAGTTGTACTTTATTAAATGGAAAACAGTAGCGTCATTTGGGGGGAGGGGGGGGGCATTTGCCCCCCCCCAAGGGCTCTGGTTTTTTAAAAATTTTCTATTATTCTTAATAAAATATTTCAAAATATATCTACGAGTATTTTGTGGTGCCCGCATAATATATATATATAAAAAATTTAATTATACTAGTCGACAAAAATGAACTTTTTTCTTTCACAAGAATAAAGATATGAAATTCTAGAAGTATTTTTCATGCTGAATTCAAATATCATTTCAGTTTTGCCCCATCAGTCACAGTTTTAGAGATATAGAGCAAAATAGATTTTAGTAGAAAATGTGCTCTAAAACGGCTTTTATTTAGAATGTTCAAATTATATATCTAAAATTGTATTAGGGGTGACCAAAGCAAAAAAAATCTTGAAAATTTCGATTTTTCTATTCTTTAAGCAGTTTGCGGCACGTCTAAATGACCTCCGATTGGGATGAAACTTAAAATTTATATGTATACTAAATACCTGAATATTTTTACGGGGTGCCGCGTTAAAAATAATTTGAACATTCTAAATAAAAGCCGTTTTAGAGCACATTTTCTACTAAAATCTATTTTGCTCTATATCTATAAAACTGTGCCTGATGGAAAAATTTTAACTACATATCCGAATTCAGAATGAAAAAATGCACTAGGTTCACTAATCAGATATCTCTGAAAAAAACCTTGTCGACTAGTGTTATTATTATTCATATGCTGTATTAATATAAAGACAAATGAGTCACCGCACAAGTGCGAGCAAAGTATGGGATCCGATATCTGTTGAAGATAGGTCTAGACGGAAAGAGAATAACAACTCAGGTTGCTATCTCGCAACTTAAGACCTTAAACACCTGCAAGTATGCAGACTCTAATATCATCCATGGGAAATAAGCAATCACATATCGCTGACGATATGTCTAGATAACAAACTCAGATTGCTGCAAACCCAGCATGAGAAAGAAATATAATACAATATAATACAATATAATTGAAGGTTTCTAAAGTGACAGCACACAAATTTATTCGCTCCTTCTTTTTCTGAAAAATGAATGGGTTTTTTCTCACCGATTTTTGATCGACTTGCACCATTTTACACACGAAGTGCTGTCGGATGAGCGGACGTCGCTGAAGCGAGGACCCGTCCCACTCTAAAAGGTGTAGAGCCCTTTTTTCGTTTGAATTTTTTTATTTTTTTTTTTCCTCTTTTATAAATTTTATATAATATATTTTTAATCCTTTTTTTTTTTAATAGAATTTACCTTTATTGATTATTATAGTAATTCTATAACTCTATATTGACCCATTAAATTTTTTTTTTTTTCTTCTCTCTATTTCCCTCAATTGAAAAATTTTCAATTTTCTTTTTCCTTTGTCACCAGGGGCCCTCAATCAATTGTTAGCCACCCTGATTGCTCGCAGAGGTGCATCCCCCCTCTCCTTCCCTTTGTTTATTTGTTTATTTCTGTTTTTATTCTTCCACTTTGTCATAATTAATTATTCTCATTTGATAAATGCAAGATGCAATCGAATGACCCCGAATGTGGAACTTGTATGCGGAAATTGTCGAGAAGATGTCTGCGATGCCAGAAGTAGGGCTGGACGGTAATGGATTTTCATTACCGACCTCGATAATGAAAAAAAACCGGTTTTTCTCGAAAGTCGGTAAAAATTTTTTACCGCCCGCGGAACCAAAGTTTGCCGCCGCGGAACATTTTTTTTTTTGCGGAACCAAAATTTTTCCCAGGCCGAAAAAATATTTTACCTTTTTTTTAGAGAGCCAATTTTTTGCCGAAACATTTTTTTTTTTTCGCGGGCCCAAAATTTTACATTTTTTTTTTCGCGGGCCCAAAATTTTTCCCCGGCCGGAAAAATATTTTACCTTTTTTTTTAGAGACGCCAATTTTTTGCCGAAACATTTTTTTTTCCCCGCGGAACCAAAATTTTTCCCCGGCCGGAAAAATATTTTACCTTTTTTTTAGAGACGCCAATTTTTTGCCGCCGCGGAACATTTTTTTTCTCGCCGAACCAAAATTTTTTACCGCCCGAAAAAATAGGTTTTTACCGACTTTCGAAAAAAAACCGGTTTTTATCGAATTAGAGGTTCGTTACCGCGTTTTCGGTAAAAAATTTTTACCGGTTTACCGTCCAGCCCTAGCCAGAAGTGTCAGGGGGTCTTCCACCCTAGCTGTGCCAGAGTCAAAAGTCACAAAGCTACCGACTCTGAGGGCAACCAAGTCACCTGCGATGGATTCGTTATCGACTCCCAGGCTGTTGATACTGAAGAGGTTCCTGATGATTTTTCCAGCGACTCATGTGGGTGGGAAAAACTACCCCTTACTACAGGGCAACTGGATGATGTGAAAAGCGCCTTACTCGGACACAAACTGAACATTACAAGAATTGTCTCTCTCTGCAACGACCAGACCTTACGAAAGGCTGAAATTGAAAAATCTCTTGAAGAGTATGAGAAGCTGACAGACAATTTAATGGCAGCATGCATTCATTTGACAAACCGCATTCAAACTCAAACATCTAGTGAGGAACTCATTGAAGACTCTTGTCGCCTTCTCTAGGTCAGACACTTTTAAAAGCGCTGTCAACTCTCTTCTGGACGTTTCTTTGAGGAAACTCAATATTAACACATATGCTCAAGCTGCTGCTAATGAACCTGCGTCTAATGTCGAAGTCTTGCCTAAATTGTATGTACCTGTACAGAAAAGTACAAACTTGGTTATCGGTCCCAAAGCAACGGCCGCTAATAAATATAAATCATCAGTTGAGACCCGAAATGCTCTATTTAAAGCAGTAAATCCTGCTGACGCCAACCTCAATGTTTTAAGGGTATCCAAGGCCAACAATAATTCCGTGCTAATTGAGGCCTCGACTGTTGATATTGAGAAGTTAAAAACTTCAGCTGCCCTCGAAGGGAGTGGGCTTGAGCTTAAAAGTGAACAAAAACTTAATCCGCGTCTTTTGGTCAGAGGCATACCTGCTGATATGTCAAACGAGGAGGTTCTCGACAATCTGGTTTCGCAGAATCTTGACATGACTGACGCAAGTGATATCAAGCACATTTACAAATATCCAACTAATGGTCGTACACATGTATCTCATGTCATTGAAACCTCTCCGGGAATAAGGAATCAGCTCCTGAATAAGCCAAGGATATTCGTGGGATGGGTGTCTTGTTGGATCTCCGATCATGTGACAGTCATGCAGTGCTTCAAGTGCCTTAACTTCGGCCACAAATCTGAGAACTGTAAAGCAACACCACACTGTGCCCATTGTGCCGAGAGCCATGAAACGACCCACTGCCCTAACAAGAAAATGGACCCTAAGTGCTTTAACTGCCTTCAAGCCAAGTGTGATACTGCCGGGCATTCGGCCCTTGATGGTGGTGAGTGTCCCATCCGTCGGCGCAGGATCTCGGCCAAGGTGGGTTTGATCAATTATGGATGAGAGCGATGGGTCACTATCCAGCCCGAACTATTCCCTTCTAACTGGAACCCTGAATGGTCCTTTGACTAGCTCATTTCCCTCCTGTTCGGAAGCGATTCCAGATACTAATACCGCGTCGATGGCTGCAAGATTCCCAGGTACGATAATGTCGGGCCATCTGAACGCACAGAGTCTTGTATCCAGTTTGGATAACATTAAAGTCTACCTCCGCGAATGTCCATTCCACATTTTGGGTGTCTCTGAGACTTGGCTGCATGCGGCTGTCCCCCACTCCTTGGTGGAGTTGGAAGGCTATAATTTGGTACGGAATGATCGTGGCGGGAGGAGAGGTGGGGGAGTGGGTTTTTATATAAGATCAGATATCAAATGTAGAGTGGTCCTATCATCATCTGGGCAAACTATTGAATATCTATTTGTTGAGTTAGACTTTAGTGGGTCCTCGGTTTTATTCGGTGTGGTGTACCGGCCCCCGGCTCCCTACTCTAATGTCTTAGATCTGCAGGATGTGCTTGGATCTCTGCTCCAAGGGTGCGAACACATTGTTTTAATGGGTGATTTTAATATAAATATGGTAGGCCCTGTTAACACGGGCGTCAGGAACCTGCAGACTCTCAGGGATTCGCTGGGTTTTACTATTGTGCCCTCGGGTCCCACCCACTTTCCCCCACATTCGCCCCCCTCTTTACTTGATATGTGTTGGGTCCGTGATCCAACTCGGGTCCGGGAATACCAGCTGTTCGATGTCCCTGGTGTCTCCTTCCACTCTCTACTGGTTTGTTGTTATTATACAAAAGGATGTGGCGTGCCAAGTAATATGAATGGTAACAGGTGAAGGCTAGGCTCTTGGCAATGAGAAAAATAACTTTTTAGAGTGTTTTCTCCGAATATTTCGAAGGCATTTAATAGCACTTCTTCATCAGCGGCTGTACAAATAAAATAAAATAAAATAAATAATTAGAGTGAGTTTATACATATTTAAATATAGAAATCAAAATTAACAATGTTATTATACCTCACTCTATTGCCACATACAAGTTAAAATTTCGGAGCGAAACGTCTGAGAGGCAGATCTGTGCATGATAACCAGCCCTCGCAAGCAATAAGGCGTCAATGACAAATAATTTACTTAATTATATCAAATAGGTGGCTCAAATCAAACGAAAGGTCAATGCATCGAGATTTAAATAGATTAATATATTTGTTATCAAAAAAAAGAAATGCCATTGAACAGATGGAAAAATAATTTAATAAATTATTAGATAGAAAAAAAAAAGAAAAATTTTTTAAGATATTAATTGAAATAATTTACGAGGCCAACAATGCTTTTATGTCACCCGACAAGCCTTCGGTGTCTACTTTATAATTGACAGCCGTACTGATGTGCTTTTGAATATAGCAAGACTCTTTGAAAAACCTCTTCATTCTATTGGACTCTGTGTCAAGAATCTCAAAATTGTTATAATCAAAACGATGGCCTCTCTCAAAACAGTGTTTAGCCAGGCTTGTAGCGGCACCTGAAACGGCCCTACCCTCCGACCTCCTATGTTCGGACATTCTCACATTAGCGAATCTCCCTGTATTTCCCACATAAACGCCGTTGCAGTTGTTACATTGTATTTTATAAATTATATTTTTTCTATTTTCTTTATTGACTTTGTCTTTTGTGTTAAAGAACACAGAAAGATTTGTCAATGTCCTTGGCGTTATTTGGAAATTATAATTTTTAAATATAGTTTTTATTCTTCCAAACGTGGGTGGGAGATAGGTCAATGAGAAAAATTTTTCATTTGCATTGTTGTTATTGTTCATAGGGGCAGGAGGACCAGTCCGCGGTGATGGGGCAGTCATCACTGATTGAATAATTTTGTTAACTAATGATTTCGGGTAGTTATTAGCAGAGGCCATCTTTTTGAACTCAACGACATTTCGGTCCCAAAATTCTCCATCACTCAACCTGAGTCTCCTTAGTAAAGTACCTTTAAGGACATTAATTTTATGGGATGGTGGGCTGTAGGACAAGAAATTGAGTATTCGTCCACTCGAATAGGGCTTAGAATACCAATTTATTTGTAAGGACGGGGTTTTGTTCGTCAACAGCATGTCCAAAAATGGGATTTTTCCGTCAACCTCCACTTCACAAGTGAATTTAATTGACTCATTATATAAATTGATGCTATTTAAAAAGTTAGGGATATCCTCGTGTTTCAAAGCCGTGATAGCGTCATCAACGTATTGTAAGAAAAAAGGTGGTTTTAATGGCGAAATGGTGGTGAGGTGGAAGTCAAGCATCACCATGTCCGCTATAGCTGGCGCTATGTTTAAACCTGTGTTCTTTAACACAAAAGACAAAGTCAATAAAGAAAATAGAAAAAATATAATTTATAAAATACAATGTAACAACTGCAACGGCGTTTATGTGGGAAATACAGGGAGATTCGCTAATGTGAGAATGTCCGAACATAGGAGGTCGGAGGGTAGGGCCGTTTCAGGTGCCGCTACAAGCCTGGCTAAACACTGTTTTGAGAGAGGCCATCGTTTTGATTATAACAATTTTGAGATTCTTGACACAGAGTCCAATAGAATGAAGAGGTTTTTCAAAGAGTCTTGCTATATTCAAAAGCACATCAGTACGGCTGTCAATTATAAAGTAGACACCGAAGGCTTGTCGGGTGACATAAAAGCATTGTTGGCCTCGTAAATTATTTCAATTAATATCTTAAAAAATTTTTCTTTTTTTTTTCTATCTAATAATTTATTAAATTATTTTTCCATCTGTTCAATGGCATTTCTTTTTTTTGATAACAAATATATTAATCTATTTAAATCTCGATGCATTGACCTTTCGTTTGATTTGAGCCACCTATTTGATATAATTAAGTAAATTATTTGTCATTGACGCCTTATTGCTTGCGAGGGCTGGTTATCATGCACAGATCTGCCTCTCAGACGTTTCGCTCCGAAATTTTAACTTGTATGTGGCAATAGAGTGAGGTATAATAACATTGTTAATTTTGATTTCTATATTTAAATATGTATAAACTCACTCTAATTATTTATTTTATTTTATTTTATTTGTACAGCCGCTGATGAAGAAGTGCTATTAAATGCCTTCGAAATATTCGGAGAATAATATTGTCGCGCTCGCCCACCGATTATGAAACGTTCAGATGTCTTAGGAACAGAACGAGAACCCTGGTACGAAATGCTAGAAGGCGGGTTTTGAGAGCCGATTTAGCCCCTGATCTCCCTCCGCGAATACTCTGGCGTAATCTGAGAAGGCATGGCTTTGTTGGGGGAAGACCGCCGAATTGTTCACTTAATCCTGATGAACTAAATTCCCATTTCGCTGGCCCCTCCGGAGGAGTGTCTGATCCACCAGAGTGTCTGAATGAGACCCTTTCTAACGGTTTTTATTTCTCCTGTATCACGGAGACCGATGTGTTGAGGGCATTATCGAGGGTTGGATCCAGGGCGGTTGGGACCGATGGTGTTCCTGTGGACTTCTTGCGTCTGGTTTCCCCGGTAGTCCTCCCTGTCATTACAGCAATATTCAATTTCATCATTACAACCTCTGCATTCCCTGATTGCTGGAAGGTTGCTCGGGTGACGCCGGTCCCCAAGAATCAGAGGCCTGCTAATTTGGCGGATTACAGACCTATCAGTGTCCTACCAGTGCTCTCGAAGATGTTGGAAAATATTCTCCATGCGCAAATGGTTAAACATCTGAATGACAACAATTTTCTTGTTCCTCTTCAGTCGGGGTTTAGAAAAGGCCACAGTTGTTCCACTGCCATTCTCAGGGTTACTGATGACTGTCGTTTTGCGATAGAGAGGGATGGGGCGGCTGTTCTGGTGCTCCTGGATCTCAAAAATGCCTTCGGCTCCGTGGATCATAGTCTCCTCGTGGAGAAGCTCCACTCCTTCGGTGGATTTTCTGGTGCGGCCTGCAGGTTGATATATTCTTACCTGCACGGGCGAAGCCAATGTGTTGGGGTGGGGGGTGAAGTTTCGGGCGTCAGAGGGTTGCCGAGGGGGGTTCCTCAGGGTGGGGTTTTGTCCCCACTCCTTTTTTCTATCTTTATTAATGACCTCCCCGAAGTTATTCAGCATTGTGGTTACCACCTTTTTGCCGATGACCTCCAGGTCTACCTGGGGGCGGCGGGGCCTGGTGATGTTTCGGCTCTTGAGAGGCTCAATTCGGACATTTCCAGAATTGCAGACTGGGCAGTTAGGAATGGCTTAGAGCTTAACCCTCTTAAAACCCAGGCGATATGGCTGTCCTCCCTCCCTCCTCAGGTTTCTCCGGCTCCGGTCATGGTATGTGGGGTGAGTGTTCCTTACTCTGACCGGGTTAGTGACCTCGGGATGATAATTAATGGGCGACTAACATGGGGTGACCATGTGTCGCAAATCTGTCGTAGAGTGTATGGCACACTCTTCCCCTTGCGGAGAATGGCCGATATTACCCCCGAGTGGATGCGGGAGCGATTGGTTAGGTCCCTTGTGCTGCCTCATTTCTTATACGGAGATTGTGTTTTCTTCAACATTGATGCCCACTCCTTACGCAGACTTACGGTGGCCTTCAATGCCTGCCTGAGATACATATACCAGCTGGGTCCTCGTGATCATGTCTCGCATCTTGCGGCCGGGATTCTGGGTTTGGAATTTCCAAAATTTCTTAGATACCGTTATATGTGTTTTGTGCATGATGTCCTTGGCTCTGGCTCCCCGCCTTATTTGTGTGAGACACTGTCCTTTGGCCCCTCCGCCAGGTCTAGGGCGCTTGTCTGTCCGCCACACCGTAGGGCAATCACGTCGAACTCTTTCAGGGTTAGTGCGTGTAGAGTTTGGAACTCGCTCCCCATGGACCTGCGAATTTGCTTGTCCAGATCGCGGTTCCGGCGGGAGCTGATGGCTCACCTGGTTGATGTGCGATGACTCTTGGAGTCCCTATTTTTGATCAGTCTGCCGAGGATTATGCCGACCAAGTCGTGGTGTCTCGCCTTTCGCTGCCTGATGTCGATACTGCCTTACTTTATATATTTGTTAATGTATTAATTTCTAAATATTTGTACACAATGAGGGGCTGAAAAAGCTCTATGTACAACTTAATTTTAATAAATAAATAAATAAATAAATAAAACACTCTAAAAAGTTATTTTTCTCATTGCCAAGAGCCTAGCCTTCACCTGTTACCATTGTTGTTATTATATCAGGCACAGAACCAGGACCAGATGGATTGAGACTCGTAGATTGGCCGGTGTCTGTAGAGAATCCGTTATTAGCAGAGCTGCCTCTATTGAATGGGAGCAGATATTTCTGCACGGAGATGCCGACTGCATGGTGGAGCACTTCAGCGAGATCGCACTCGGGATATTGGATGAGTTTGCTCCGAAAAGACTCTATGGGGATGAGGGAGGGCTCTGTTCGGTGGTTCAATGGGGACATTTCTCGCTCTATTAAAGCGCGAGACAAGGCCTACGCCAGATGGAGAACATCTGGAGCTGCTGCGGATTTTGAGGTTTTCCGTTCATTGAGGAGTCGTACAAAGACTTTGGTCAGGAGGGCGAAAAGGAGAGTATTTAGGGTTGATCTTGACCCTGGGCTTCCTCCTCGACTTCTCTGGAGAAATCTAAGGAGGCATGGACTGGCTGAGGGTGGGTCCCCTTCTTGCATGGTAGACATTGAAGATCTTAATCGTCACTTTGTGGGTTCAACTGGAACTGTTCCGGATCCTCCTGAGTGTCTCTGGGAAAATGGCTCGGGTGGTTTTTATTTTTCATGCGTTGAGGAATACGAGGTGATGTCAGCGATGTGTAAGTTGAAATCTAGGGCGGTCGGTTCCGATGAGATCTCTCTGGATTTTATTCATCTGATTCTTCCCGTGGTTTTACCTGTTATCACACGTATGTTTAATTTCTTAATATATTCCTCATCTTTCCCATCATGCTGGAAGTCAGCCAGGATTACCCCAATTCCAAAGACTAAGAGGCCTAGCGCCTGCGGGGATTATAGGCCCATAAGTGTCCTCCCAGTCCTTTCAAAGGTGTTTGAAAACCTCCTGCATGCTCAAATAACTAAACAACTAAAGGATGATAACTTTCTGTTACCACTCCAGTCTGGTTTTCGCGCCAATCACAGTTGCTCTGGTGCGATTCTGAAAGTAACAGACGACTGTAGATCTGCCATTGAAAGAAGTGGTTCGGCGATCCTGGTGCTTCTTGATTTTAAGAATGCTTTTGGTTCGGTCGATCACAACATTATCATCAATAAACTCCATAGTTTGGCGAGGTTCTCTGGATCCGCGTGTAGACTTATCCATGGGTATTTGAGTGGCCGTACGCAGTCGGTGGTGTTGAGGGGGGAATCATCTTGTTCCCTAGATGTGGTTAGTGGGGTGCCGCAGGGTGGGGTTTTATCCCCCCTGCTTTTTTCGATATTCATAAACGATCTACCTGAGGTTATCCAGCACTGCCGTTATCATCTCTATACCGACGATGTACAAATTTATTTGGAAGCAGATAAGCGAATCCTACAACAGCTGTGGGGAGGGTTAATTCTGATATAACCAGAATTGCGAAGTGGGCGGCTGAGAATGGGCTTGAGCTGAACCCGGCCAAAACACAAGCCATTTGGCTATCATCCCGACTACCCGGACTGAGCCCGCCCTTGATTAGAGTTTATGAGAGAGATATTCCTTACTCTGATAGGGTAACAGATCTGGGCATCGTGGTCAATAGGACACTCACGTGGACTGATCATGTGAGTCAGATCTGCCGTAGAGTATATGCCTCCCTTTACCCTCTCCGCAGGTTAGCTTCATTCACACCAATATGGGTGCGTCATAAACTGGTTAAGGCTCTTGTGCTTCCCCATTTCCTATACGGAGACGTGGTCTTCTTTAATTTGGACGCAGCGTCTGCGCGAAGGCTTTCTGTTGCGTTCAATTCTTGTGCAAGATATATTTTCGATCTAGGGCCACGAGACCACGTCTCTGCCCGGGCTCGTGAAATTCTGGGAACCGACTTGCAGACCTATCTCAAGCATAGATACTTATGCTTTATTCATAGAGTTTTATATACAGGATCTCCTTCTTATCTTTTGGAATCGCTTTCTTTGGGGGCTTCATCGCGGTCATGTGCGCTGGCTTGTCCGGAGCAGCGGACTGCTTTGGTGTCAAAATCATTCCCGGCCACTGCCAGCAGGCTGTGGAATTCGCTCCCTGCTGGCATTCGCAGGGTGACCTGTTATCCGGTGTTCAGTAGTCTCGTGGCAGCCCATTTGGCTGTATAATCTGGATGGCTCTCTCGTTCTCGTCCGCCAATTGGTTGCATCTCCCACACGCTTCGGGTCTTGACCATCAGGCGGATGTGATGCTCTTTGTGTCGATGGTTGATGTCTGGCCGTCGCTTGGCTTAATAATATTTTTCCAAATACTTGTACACTATGAGGAGCCATCAGGCTCTATGTACATTTTAATTTAAAATAAATAAATAAAAAAAAAAAAAAAAAAAAAAATATATATATCTTTCCCAGGAAGAAGGATAGCAGAATTGACAGCAAGGGCGGATACAAGACATCCGTACATAACATCCGTGTCAGAGCAGTTAGTTCTTAGTTTGACACACGACACACAACATCTGTGTCAGTTAGTCTTCAGTTTGAATCAGTGCATGTCAGATGCATATATTCGACTTTGTACACATAGTAATAAATAAAACTTGTTCAAAATACAACATCGTTTTCTTTGGTAACCAGAAAAAGGTCCCTAGCAACCTAAGGAACGCTAGGTGGCGGCAGCCGATAATAAAACGAAGAAATCATCCGTAGTGCACCCAACAATATAAACTGTACAAAATTAAACAATTAATTAAATTAAATATATTTTGGCCAAACTAGAGTACCTATTTGTAAATAAATTTTAAGAAAAAAAAGTGCCCCCCCCCCCCCCAAAGAAAAAGTTGAAATGACGCTACTGATAGAAAACCACTCTATTTTGTACGAAGGGTTTTTTGTAGCATGCATTGTGTATATTCGTCATATATTCTTATATCATCATATTTATTTTAATCTATAATTTATCTTAATTTTTTTTTATCAAAGGTTTTCCAAGAACAAGAAAACAAGCTGAAATTTTATTTATCCAACAGCCGAATAATATTGCTCTTAATTTAGTTGTACCTTTTGAGGTTATTATTGAAAGAGTATCTGGACGATGGGTTCACCTTCCCAGTGGAAGAGTTTATAATGTAGGATTTGAGCCTCCTAAAGTTCAAGTTCGTTTATTAAAATTATTGATTTATTACTAAAATAAAAAATTTATTTAAAATTTTTTTTATATTTCTTAATATGTATATGTTTTAGGGTAAAGATGATGTTACCGGTGAAGACTTGGTACAAAGACCTGATGATAGACCTGATGCTGTAAAAAAACGGTTAGAAATTTATGCCGAAACTGTGGGCCCAATTTTAAAATTTTATAAGGAAAAAGGTCTTTTAAAGGAATTCCATGGAAAAACTTCAAATGAAATTTGGCCTCTCGTGGACGATTATTTAAAGGAATTTCAAAGAAAGAAATGAAGTACATTTTTTTAATTTTGATAATGTGTATTTTGACCAAAAAACATAAATTAAAAAGAGATGATTTTATTTCAGCATCTACAAATCTAGGCTCTTATTTACATTTAAATGTTATCATAAAAGAATAAATTAGATTTTATACTGATATATACTGAAACAAAAAAACCGTTTTATTTTAAAACGGTTTTTTTGTTTCGGGCCTTTCTTTACCCATCACAGAAGGGAGAACAATTTTTTTATAGTTTTAATCTTAGTTCAATCTACTTCTTGACTGGATAAATTTGTATATTGAATTAAACAAATACAATTTTAATTTAACAATCTATCAAAGGTGTTACAAGTAAATTTATTTTTCACTCCCATGATGGATAGGTTTTTTTTTAATCTAAACAAAGTCAAATAATCATGTCCAAAACATTGAATTTTAAAAGTAGGAAGCTCACTCACTGACAAGGGGACCCCACAGGTGGTGGGTCACTGATTTTTTTAAAACTTATAGGATTCGAAGAATTGTATCGGCACATCAATTTTCTAAACCAGTACGATGCACTACTCAAAAATCTACTTTGAAGATTTTCAAGTTCTATAAGTTTGGATAATTTTTTTTTATATCAACAGTGCCTGATAGCCGAGAGCGTAAGTTGGCAAGAGTCTTGTAAACAAAGGGTCGCAGGTTCGATTTTTATAGGGAATATTTTTTTTTTTAATTTCAATTCTATATCTTTATATCATAGGCGTAGCCAGAAATTTTTGATGGGGGGGAGGGGTTCAGGATGATTTCTCCCCCCCCCCCCCCCGACTAATAGGGCAGTACATGGATGGCGTCTAATGAAATACATGACCGCCCGTCTTCGCCTCGCCCCTCTGGACTGGCTCGGGATCGCCCTTTCTTAATTAAGTGCCGCAATTTTTCATTCAACTCGTTTCAGGCAATAAAAAATACAACCCACTTATCTTAAAGAATTTTATATAAGGTTCTATAATAGCGGAGTGTCTATCTGTTTCTCTTGACCAGAGCCTCATCTCAGATCTCTTTAAGAAAAAAAAAATAATAAATTTATTTATATAATAATTTTTATTATTTTTCATTTGAGAGATTTAATCAATTTTAATAGGTTTTAATTTTTTATAAAGCAAGATAAAATCAATTCTTTTCATTGGGAAAATTCTGAATTTTCTCAAATTTTTTGCGTTTCCCTTAATAAAATTGTTTTATTTTATTTTTTTTTAAACTAGAGAAAATTATTATATTTTTTGTATTATAGAGCTTAAATATTTAGTCATGGCTTGGGTCCAATGCGCGCGTTTAGTAGTTTTTTAAAATAAATTATTTAAAAAAAATTTTGAATTTGCCTTTCCGACTTTTGTAATTAATTTATTATTTTTGATTAGATTTCCTAAGGTTGAGTTGTTGTAAAATGCTGGTATAATATCATGTTTTATAAAAAGGCCCTGAATTTGTAACTTGTTTCTGGAATAAAAGCGATTTTTCTAAACTTTTTGGTTTCTGTAATTTTAATTTTAGCGTAAATTTTGTCTATGATAATTTGTTTTTCTTTATTTCTAAAAAGTTTGTCTATTAATTTTGTAGGGAATCCGTTATTTGAGGCTATCATATGTATAATTTGTTTTTCTTTTTCAAAATTAAACCCACAGATCAGGGCCGGATCTAGAGGGGGGCAGTGGGTGCGTGTGCCCCGGGCGGCAGATATCAGGGGGCGGCAATTAAAGAAAGATTTACTAAAAAAAAGGTAAAATGATATTAATTTTGTATAGAAAATTTTAAGGTGGGGCGGCAAATTAAATTTTGCCCCCCTTAAAAAATCTCCTCGTTCCGGCCCTGCCACAGATGCATGTAGAAACTTGCCTAGATCAAAACTATTTCGCGTTTAATGGGAAAACTTACAAACAAATAGGCGGGTTACCAATGGGATCCCCGAGCTCTCCCTTACCCTTTAGAAATAGAAGAAAATAGTCAACTCAACTTCTTGGATCTAACAATTAGAAGAGAAGTCAACAAATTAGATTTTAGCATATAGTTATCGTCCCTACATAATATGATACATAGATTGTATACTATTTCAATGAGCCAACCAAATTTTGAAAAAGAAAAACAAATTATACATATGATAGCCTCAAATAACGGATTCCCTACAAAATTAATAGACAAACTTTTTAGAAATAAAGAAAAACATATTATCATAGACAGAAACCAAAAAGTTTAGAAAAATCGTTTTTATTCCACAAACAAGTTACAAAATTCAGGGCCTTTTTATAAAACATGATATTATACCAGCATTTTACAACAACTCAACCTTAGGAAATCTAATCAAAAATAATTAATTAATTACAAAAGATAATCTTAAAAGAAAGTGGAATTTATAAAATGAACTGTGAAAATTGCGATTACTTCTATATAGGAAAAACAACTAGAAATTCAGAAACCAGGGCTAAAGAACATCTCAGTGCGTTTAGACATAATAAAATAGAAACATCAAATGTTGCTAAACATTTAATAGAGTATGGGCATAATTGTGAAATAGGCAACATTGAATTGATCCATGAGGCCAGACAGGGCCGGCGCAAGCTATTCTGCCGCCCTAGGCAAGATATTTTTTTTGCGCCCCCCCCCAAAAAAAAAAAACTTTAAAAATTTAAATTGCCGCCCCCTCCTTAAAATTTTCCCTGATTTCAAAAATTTTTCTGTGAAATTTTTTTTTTTTTTTTTTTTTTTTCGCGGAACCAATTTTTTCCCGTGCGCCGCCCGCGGAACATTTTCTCTTGCGCCCGTCCGGAAAAATATTTTACCTTTTTTTTAGAGACACTAAATTTTTGCCACTTAAAGACACTAAATTTTTGCCACTTAAAGACACTTGTTTAGGCGAAATCGGGGTTATTGTAAGTTACAACAAATGAAAGATGCTTTTTGTTTAACACTTATAATTAGGTATAACAATTATACATATAAATAATTAAGATAATAATTTTAAATTGAGTGTACAGGTCTTATGTAATAAATGATGTGTTTATATACATTCTAGCAAATTGTATAGTAAACTGAATTGTTCGATTTAAAGTTTGAGAGTATAATTTAATCACTTTGTATGAATTTATTTTAGCAAGTAATATTAATATTTTAAAAGATTATATTTGACTATTTCGCAATTGAGTTTCAAATATAATTTGAAATTATAAATTTAGGTAAATTTTTTAATTCAAGTTCGAACATAGAGATGAAATGGAAATGTCTTAGCTGGTTTGTAACTATTCTGGTGAAGATGGAGTTGTTGAAGATGGAGTCCCCGACGACCAAATGTAGAGTTTATCGAATATAGTGTAATTCGATAATAACGATGTTGCTGGATTTGTAGGCGAAAAGGTATGGCATGGAGTCTCCGACGACCAAATGTAGAGTTTATCGAATATAGTGTAATTCGATAATAACGATGTTGCTGGATTTGTAGGCGAAAAGGTATGGCCAGGCCAATAACGAGACTTGTAAATGTACAAATTCGCAGCAAAGTATTGTGTTTGGACAAACGAAGGAGAAAACGAGACGATATCATGTGTTGACTGGCTCAGAGGCTAATGGCGGCGAGGGAGCCCGGTCCAACGGCCGCACACGGAGGGGGTGATGCAAGCGCACCCTGGTGTGCTCTTCTCGTACTTGGCTGTGTGGGATCTTTAAAATTAATTTGATGAATCGGCGTGACCATACCGGCCTCCTTGGATGGATCCATCATCCAATGAACTTTCAGGAACGCCGTGACATGCTTCGAGTTTAGATTGGTAATGGAGCGACCTTCCTGAGACTTCGGATACAGGTCCCATTTGGTGTCCTAAGTTTCAGGACTCTAACTTTTCCGTCTCTTCCCGGAATGAGTTCTTCTATCCTTCCCAAATTCCATTTTGAAGGCGGGTTGGAGCCATGTTTAAACATGACTAGTTGGTTTTGTTTTGGGTCCGCATGTTCATTTACCCATTTGGAGCGGCGTTGGAGACTAGTAAGATGCTCGTCTTGCCATCGTGTCCAAAAATGAGTAGTCATCATTGAAATGTGTTGCCAACGAGATCTGTAGCTTGGGGCTACGTAAAGAGTCGAGTCTGGTAATGAGACTAAGGGTCTCCCTATCAGGAAATGTCCTGGTGTAAGTGCTTCAAAGCCATTAGGATCTTCGTCCAATGGACTGATTGGTCTGGAGTTTAAAACCGCTTCGATCTTAGATAGTAGTGTCATTGATTCTTCTATTGTGAGAATGGTATCACCAATCACTCTTTTGAGGTGATACTTGACGGCTTTTACACCAGATTCCCAGAGACCACCAAAGGATGGCGAGTATGGGGGAATTCTTGTCCATTGAATGGATTGTTTTTGAATAAAGGAGAGGATTTCTGGACTCTCACATAGATTATAAAGTTGTTGGAATTCTTTCTTTAAAATTCTTTCAGCTCCAATGAATGTAGTACCATTGTCGCTGTATATCTCTTCTGGTATACCTCTTTTAGAGATAAATCTTTGTAATGCTAATAAGAATGTGTCTGTTGATAAATCTGATATCAATTCAAGGTGTACCGCATGAGTCACGAAACAAACGCAAATTAAGCCGTAAGCTTTGTGCTTTTTTGATCCTCGACCTCTTTTAAGATAAATGAAGAAAGGGCCAAAAAAATCTAACCCGACTCTTGAAAAGACAGGAGCTGGAGTTACTCTGGATGAGGGGAGTGGACTCATTAGTTGAGAATATGGTAGGAGTTTCTGTTTTGTACAAGGAACACAATTGTGGATGACTTGACGTATCAAGATGCGTCCTCGGATTATCCAGTATCTTCTGGACAAGATTGTCTTCAGAAGTTGAGCACCGCAATGTAAAAGTTCGAAATGTGTATCGGTGACTATCATTTTGACGATAGGTTCGTTTCGAGGTAGAATGATAGGGTGTTTTTTCGAATATGACAGTGATGCATTTTCGAGTCTTCCTCCTACTCTCATAATTCCTTCATCATCAAGGAACGGTGAGAAGTTTATTAAAGGGTCTGATTTCCTTAAAGGATGACTGTTCTTGATTAATCTAAGAGATTCACCGAAATGTTTCTTTTGTATGTATCTAATAATACTGTTGTGCGCGATTTGTAGATCTGATGTCTGTATGGGCATGATTATATATGATTCAGATTTTCTCTTAGCAATCAAGAAATGAAGAAATTTGTGTAAAATAGCGACTGCTTTTCGCAGTTTGTAGAAACTTGAATAATAATTGAGGAAGTGTAAATCATCAGTTTTGATTACACAGATTCTTTTCTTGTTTTCTTCCTCTGGGGTTTCTAAAAGTGGATCGAGTTCGTATTTGGTGATTGTAGATAGAGACGTGAAAACTTCAATTGGTCCAGTGAACCAGTTTGATTTAGTTAACTGTGAAGCTGTTAAACCACGTGTGACTAGATCAGCTGGATTCTGAGTTCCGGCTATGTGGAACCAAGATATGTTCAAAGAGCTTGATATTATTTTTACTTCACTAATTCGATTAGCAACGTAAGTTTTGTATAAGTGGGGGTCTTGATGTATCCAGTTTAGGACTATACGAGAATCAGTGTAGCAGTAACATGCAGTTATATTGATTTCCACGTGGGAGATGAGGAAATCTATACACTTACTGAGTAGATGAACTCCAAGAAGTTCGAGACGAGGTAATGTGAAATATTTTAATGGTTTTACTCTAGTCTTTGAGTATAAGAGCGAACTTTGTAAGAAAGTGTTATCTTTATATGAACATAAGTAGATGCAACAACCATATGCGTTTTCACTTGCATCAGCGAATCCACAAAGATAGAATATATTTCCGTCAGGGTGGATACAATGTCTTTCGATTCGTATATCATTGAAGGTAGATATCTCTTCTCTGAATGACGACCATTCTTCTTGTATCTCCGATGAGACAGGAGAATCCCATCCAAGATTAGAAACTAACCATAGTTTTTGGAAGATTATACGGAATTTTATAGTACATGGATTCAAAAATCCAAGAGGATCAAATATTTTTTGTAATTCAGACAGTATTCCTCTTTTTGTGAACATAACCATAGTTGGTGTTTTAAATTGGAATTGGAATTTATCCGATAATGGATTCCAGTTTAATCCTAGAATAGGAGCGTTCTGAGAAAAGCTTAGTGTGTTCTGCTCTTCAGGAATTATATTAGTCAGTTTTAATGTCTGAAAGACAGTTTCCACATTCGTTCTCCACTTTCCAAGAGTGAAGTTACCATTTTGAAGTATGATTGTTATTTCTTTGGTTAATTGAATCAAGTCTTGTTGATCATTGGATCCAATTAAAAAATCGTCAACGTATGAGTTGGTTTTTATTAATGTGGAAGCTCTCGGGTAAATGTTAGCGAATTTATCCGCGAGATAATGAAGTGTTCTGATGGCTAAAAATGGGCTGCATTTTAAGCCAAAAGGCACCCGAGTGAAGCGAAGGATGGAGATTTCACCGACCGGAGAATCTCTCCATAAAAATTGCAGCCATCTACGATCAGTAGAGGGGAGCTGTATTTGTAGGAACATATTCTTTATATCCATGCAAATAACGAATCGGTATGAGCGAAAGCTACAAAGTATTCGACGAATGTCGGTTTGTAAGACATCGCCTGTTTCTAGAGTGTCATTTAACGAGATGCCATTTGTAGTAGTGGCGGAACCATTAAAGACAATTCGGAGATCTTCATTGTCCTTCTTCGGAACAGCAGAGTGAGGGAGAAAGTACGAGTTTCCATGTTCAGGTAAGTTGGTTGTGGAGAGAGATCCGACTGTTTCTACATGTCCTTGTTCTTTGAGTTTTCTAATTTGAGATCGGTATTTTTGGAAAAACTCTGGGTTTTTTCCGAATTTTCCCTCTAAAGAATTAAAGACTTTAAGGGCTTTTCTTATGGAGGAACCAAGTTGAGGTGGATCTACTCGAAATGGTAGAGACACTTCAACTCTATTAGAGTCTAGTAGACGAGTAGTTTTTGTATAGTGTGCTTCGGCAGTGGATTGTTGCGATGGAAGTGGAGTGTCTAACGTTTTCTCCAAGGACCAATAAAGATCAAATGGAGGGTCAGATATTGATGAAGTACTTTCAATAAAATTTATCTTGGGAATGACTAACGAGTCACGACTAGGTCCTACGCCCAAGAGTAACCAGCCGAAAATTGAATTGAATTGGGATGGACCATTCCCAATTGGTTTCTTCTTTTCTCCGGTAAGTATTTTTGAGCACATTTCAGCGCCTAAGATTCCATCGATTGTAGATGGTATGTGGAAATCTGGATCTGCGAGTGATTTGACATCCAAATATTCCATATTGTCGATGTCGATTGGTGCCGAAGGTAGTTTTATATTGAGATCATTGACAATGTAAAACTCGCCTGAAATAGGTTCATGATTTCTATTTCCTGAGCTTATGTTTGCCATAGCCGAGTAGTGAATTTCGGGTAGAGGAGATGAACCTACTCCCGTGATTCTTAAATCAGTTGTTTTAAGTTTAAGCTTTAGTTTATCAGCTAAACGAGCGGATAAAATCGAGATTTCACTAGCAGAATCTACAAGAAAGCGACTTTTTATGACTTTTCCTGAGATATTGGTCAGATAAACAATTGCAGTGGATAGTATTGGTACCGAATTGTTAGAAGATTTAGCTTTAACATGTAATTGTTTAGCTTCGGTGGACGACGATGTTGGTTTTTTGTTCATCTGTTGGTTCTGGCGAAAAATGAAGTAACGTGTGGTGAGGTTGGTTGCAAGTTTTGCATTTGAACCTTTTACACGTGCTAACCGAGTGAGAAGATCCAAAACACTGGATGCAGCGTTTTGAAGCTTTTATTTTCTCATATCTTTCCTTTGGGGAAAGTTTTAGAAAAGTATCACATTTAATTAGTTGATGATTGTTGTTGCAGATAAAACAGGGCAATTCGAGTGATTTTGTTTTATCTTCGGTAGATATATTTGTTGTCAAGCATCTATTTTCCTTGACGGTTTTGGTTTTAGGTTTAGAAGACGAAACATTTGTGGGCTTTGTCTTGGTTAAACTTGTAGTTGTAATCGATTTTGCCCTAATTAACAAGAAGCTGAGAAATGATTCAAAAGAAGCAATTTCTTTTTCTTTATCTTGTAAAAGCCAGGTTTCTAGTGTGTTTGTATCACAATGTTTCATTAGAAGTCGAACAACTAGTACATTCCATGAATTTAGATCAATTCCTTGGGACTTTAATTCATTTGTAATATTTCTGGTTTCAGTTACAAGTTTAATTATACTTGCACTATCCCCAGGTTTTATGTCTGGCAAAGTGAGTAGTCTATCTATAAGTGAATATTGTATTTCCTTTTTATTTTCATATTGATCTTTTAAGACCTGAAGACAAATTGGGTAGTTTGCCTCAGTAATCTTATAAGATTGAATTAAGGCAGCAGCTGTACCGGTAAGATGACCTTTCAATATTGCCATCTTTTGAGCATCGCCAATGTTTTTATTTGAATGGACAGTTGCGTTGAAAAGATCATAGAATGTTTCCCAGTTGACAATATTTCCATCAAATGTGGGAAGTTTAATCTGTGGTAATGGAACGGGATTAGGTGAGTGAACGACAATCGGTTTTTGATCCCATGTTCCCGAAGGAGGGTTTTTAGGAACCTCTAAAATGAATTTGTTAATGGCAACTTTTAGACTCTCGCCTGTTTCCAGATAAGAATTTAGATCTTCGGGTGTTAAGCCTAACGAACAAATCTCATCCAAAAATGTTTCCAGACGCGAATCTAAATCTTTAGCCTGATTGGATAATTCTTCCTCTTTTTGAGAGTCATCCTGGTCAATTGAATTTGTTTGAAAAAGATTTAAGTCGAAATTTTAGCCTGTTCAGTTTACTATTGACAGTAAGTACAATTTTCTCATATGATTTACTCATTTTGTTTTAATAAAGTAAATATTATTAAATGAATATTAAGTATTAATATAATTTCAATTTTCTTATATTAATTTAAAAGTGAAAATAAAAGAGAAGGGTCACCAATCAATTTTTAACTTTATATTAGCCAAAAAATGATGAGAGTATTATGTGACAAATGTCAAAAATTAGTTTGTTTAAAAGTTAATTAAATAAAAGTTCAGTTCAGAAATTTACACATGTTCATATCATCGACGGGTGTCACCAAAAAATTTAGTTTGGTCTATGTTTAGGCGAAATCGGGGGGTTATTGTAAGTTACAACAAATGAAAGATGCTTTTGTTTAACACTTATAATTAGGTATAACAATTATACATATAAATAATTAAGATAATAATTTTAAATTGAGTGTACAGGTCTTATGTAATAAATGATATGTTTATATACATTCTAGCAAATTGTATAGAAAACTGAATTGTTCGATTTAAAGTTTGAGAGTATAATTTAATCACTTTGTATGAATTTATTTTAGCAAGTAATATTAATATTTTAAAAGATTATATTTGACTATTTCGCAATTGAGTTTCAAATATAATTTGAAATTATAAATTTAGGTAAATTCTTTTAATTCAAGTTCGAACATAGAGATGAAATAGAAATGTCTTAGTGGTTTGTAACTATTCTGGTGAAGATGGAGTTGTTGAAGATGGAGTCCCCGACGACCAAATCAGGGAATAAATAAACCAAATACCAAATGTAGAGTTTACGAATATAGTGTAATTCGAT
>JAKCPI010031496.1:0-12895 GCA_023213315.1 Euborellia annulipes | reverse complement strand
CCAAGGTATTTCGAATAGACAAGGTAGGTCCATTCTGTTCGGGAAAATTCGTCTGTTTTCGGCTCTGATGCCGTGGCGGCTCCTTGCTATTGTTTGCTAATGGGGCCCAATGGGACTATATACAATTCTTCATATTAAATCAAATATTTTTCAATTTACATTTAAATATCACTTATTTGATGTTAATTAAAGATAAATTGGATAAAATGAATTCATAAAATATAGAAATATGCAGGGGTTTATGTAAAAAAAAATCGTTTAACCACAAAATAGCGCTCGATCAGAATTATTTTAATTTTAACTTTTAATCTATATAAGGCTATTAAAAAAAAAATAGTAATAGGGAGAAAAATATAAGTTAATTAATTTTCGATTCTTAATTAAATAATCAAAGGATTATATTTTTTTTCTATTTAGTTTCTCCTAAAAACTTAAAAAAAAAAATATATATATATATATGTTTAGAAAAGAAAGGTTAGACTGAGTTAAAAAAAAAAAGAGAATTTTATAAATTTAAATAAATTCCTGCCCTTTGTTCAGAAAAAAGCAAAATATTCTTTTGACCTTTGGGTTTATGATCGAGTTCCAAAAAACCCCTTTTTGGTCTCTTTGTTTAGAAGAATAAAATATTCCGCATGTGGTTTCTCAACGTTTTAAAAGGCAGAATATAAGTTTCTGGGTTTAACCCTTCATTAAATAAACAATAGTTTTCAAATTAACTAGGCCTAAAGTAATATTATATTGATTATAATATAATTCACAAAACAAAATTACATTCTAATACATTTCTACTTTTAGTTCAGAAATCTTAAAAAACTCTTTAAAACAAACAAAAAAATGTTTAAAACATTACCTTTATATAAAATATTAAAAAAAAAAAAAAACATAATTCTTAAGTTTATTCATATAAATTTGTTATTTAATTATAATTTTTGGCTTAATTTTAAATTTTCATTCTTCATTTATGGCACTGACAAAAAGGTTTCAATTTATATATTTTCCCTCATACAGCACCTGTAATGTGAATAAAAATTAAATCAAATATTCTAGTTTGTTATTTTAATCAGATTTTTATTTTGTACATACCTCGATAAAATTGCTTTAGATATCTTGTGCATTGTATTAGTAGAGAATTGGGATTTGTCAGATTCCACTTTTCGGACATTTTACAACTTAAAATTAATTTTCTTATGTTTGTTTCCTTTTAAGAGACCTAATTTAATAAAAGTTTAATTTAATAAATGTCTATTAACTCCAATTAAATAAAAAAAGTCAAAGTCAAAATACTTACGAATGAAATGACAGTTCGAGGTTATGCCACATCTTACTTATTTCCTTTTTTTACTTCTTATTACATAGTAATTGCGCTAAAATCTCATCGTTATATTGTTCAAATAATTAGTCGATAACACAAATAAGGGTGCAAAACTCTATATATGCAAAGTAAATTAAATAAATGCCAAGAAATGAATTGCACACAAATAAACGCATTGCTTTTCTATGGGCGAGTGGTGGGAGGGAGCCGCCATCCAATCAAAATCGGGTATACCAAAAACTTCGGAAATGGGACTATGGACCTACCTTGTCTATTCGAAGTACCTTGCCATACTGCCTACGGCAAGTAAGGTATCCGTCACAACGATCTATATAGTGAAGCTGAGACCTATTTGTATCTAATAAATAAGTCCCCACCTTCTTGAGGAATTAAATAAAAACTATAATAAATAAAAAATAAATGTCTGAAAAAATATAAAATTAAAAACGGGGTCACCAATTAAAACAAAGTTTTAACAAAAGAAAAATAACAACGATTTATTGGGGTGTCATTATGGGGCACACAAAGGGGGTGTCTCTCCAAATAGCACTTTCCAACACAACTAAAGTACAAATAAATAGGGAAACTTAGGTGTAAAAATATGAAAATGAAACAAAATAATAGAGCACATGCAAAAATAAAATAATAAAATATTATAAACAAAAAGTACAAGGAAAAATAGATTATTTGGAATTCCAGAATTAAATTAAATTAAATTATTCAAATTATTAAATTATAAAAGAGAATATTGGAACCAAATTAAATTTTAAGACAAAATATAAAGAACAATAAACAATGACAAATAGGTCAATAATTAACATTAGTGAAATAAGGGTCAATCAATGACGCTTATTTTACTAAATTATTTGACTAAATTATTAAAAATGAATGTTCAGAATCCAAAAATCAGTATTAAGATAAAGAAAAAGATGGATAAAAAACAAATGTCACTTATCAAACAAAGGATGTCGAAATGTTGAACAGCGTGCGGCCGAATGTCCCCAAAACAAAGGAATATGTCGGCCTGATGTCTCCCAGGACAAAGAAATTGGCTTCCTCCAGTCAGCGATTGAGTTGAACAAAGAGTTCATATGATTGCCAGGTGGCGAGTGTTGGTTGATCAAACAGATCAAAATTATAATATAAATTATAATTTTATTTCTCTCTCTCCGATTAATTAATAGTGACTACTTAGTCAATGTTCTATTGTTTATTTTAAAGTTATAAACAATAGAGATTTAAATTAGCAAATTAATCGCCAATTAACAAGGAGTCCACATGGACCCTCTAGTTTCGTATACAATCGAAACCAGCTAAAATGTTTGCCAGATGGGCAAACAAAGAGAGAGAGAGAGAGAGAGTCGGTGTCTTCTCAAGTAGTTACAAAGACAGAGGCTGGACTCCAACTGACTGACTGCTGACCGGGCGAAGGGCTTCGAGACTCGGTTGACCGGATGGGCTGAGGCCATAAAACTCGCAATTTTTATGGGCAGTATACGCCATCTGTTAGGGACTTGCCTTACACTTTGCAATTGGCTTCAAATTTGAAATATTTAAAATTATTATTGATTTTGGCTGCAACACCGATATTTTATGGGTCGTTTTGATAACTTACCTACGCCAACATTAAAATAGCCTCCCTATGGGGAAATACATGGTGTTTGACCTTCAGCATTAAAATAGCTGAAGGACAAACACCATGTATTTCCCCAGCATTAAAATAGCTGAAGGACAAACACCATGTATTTCCCGATAGGGAGGCTATTTTAATGTTGGGGTAGGTAAGTTATCAAAACGACCCATTAGAATTCAAGATGTAAACAAAAATCGTAAACATAGGAAAATATTTATATTTTGTGATCATGGCAACTATTTCTCCTAATTTTTATTTTTTCTTATTTTAACGGTTAATTACTCATTAACTTATTGTTATTTATGAAACATAACCTGTCCGGGACTCTCACAAACAAACACAAAAAATTTCATTAAAATCGGTTCAGTCGTTTAGTAGGAGTTCAGTCACATACACACGTACAGAAGAATTATATATATAAAGAAGATTAACATATATATATATATATAGGTAAGAGAAAGTAAAAATTGTCATTACTTCCTCACATATCTAAGCCTTCCGATTGTCTAATAGCAAAATTAATATTCAATTCAGAACAACATATGCATAAATATATTTACATAATTTTACATATGACATCTCCTGATTGCCTGATGATGGTCACAAAAATTTCGACCGAAACGTCGCGAATATCTGGTAGTTTCATTGTTATGGAGACGCTCCTTCCTGGCTGCCACCTCCTGCCATTCTTCTAAAATATAAATATTTCCCCATGTTTATAAATTTTACATCTTGAATTGTATTGTATGAATTGACCCTAAATATAATATATGACGAAACAAACAAATCAGGCGTGACAAGCGCAGAACACAACTTTCAATTACCCAAGGTAAGAGAAAGTTATCTGCTGTGGGACTAGTCACACCAAATTTTTAAATATAATTTTATTTATCCCAATTTTGTACATTACTTATTTTTTGATGTTCATCATTTTAATAATCTCTGACATATGCTACTGTATAAAATATAAGAATATAGCTAGTGAATCATCCGACTAACCCATTTCCCTCAAAGCTAGAAACATTTGAAATGCTGATTTATTATCAGTACCGTTCTGGCAGGCATCTCGTGGTTACGTCATCACCCCTTAGATTTTTAAAAATGTCAAAAAAATTTGTTTAACTTGCACCCACAAGGCTACATATGCTTAAGTGTAAAAAAATCTAGTGTGACCGGTCGCACCAGAAAAATAGTTGATTTTTGAATTTTAAACAAAATTGTTAGAACGAATTTTGAGAAGATCGCAAAAAACTGGTAAAGTACGTCAGTAAAATAATAGTACTTTTTGGCCGATTTTGTTCAAAAGCTTCCCTGTTCCGTTAACGGTACTTTCTTAATTGACTGATAAATAAAATGTTTCTAGCTTTATGGGAAACGGGTTTGACGGATGGTTCACTAGCTCTTAGACCAGGGGTGGGCAAAAGCCGCGGCCCTTTTGCTTACTTTATCCGGCCTAAGGCGTGTGCGACGTGTGCAGTGGCACACCTACGGTTTTCTCTGAGGCGCCTATAAAACGGAAAATAATACAAATTTAAATATTATGAATTTTTTAAGGTTGTTCGGACATTAAAGCACTTTCCTTGATTAAAAGCTAATTTTTTAATATGTTATTAATCACTATCAAATACGTATAAAATAAAATTTTGAAGCAGATCTGACACAGGGTTATCGTGTAATTAATTTTTAAAAATTGAAATTTAACATGTAGCCTATGGGGAATAACGACGAAACGCACACATATCGAATTATATAGGCATCTGTGCAAATGATACAAAAACAAAAAAACTTACATTTTATTAATTCACTTTCGAGGAATATGTTAAAAATAAAATCAAAAGTTTCTGCCGACCGCTTTTAAAGATATTTTAACAAGAAAGTCAAAAAAATTCTCCAAAATGACAGTCGCCAATATTTAAAAATAATGAATTCTCGAGAGTCAGACCAGCCTGGCAACGTCGCATAGCATAAGTATCTTTTCTCTATGTCAGATACATTTTTTTTTCAATTTTACGATATTTTTTCTCGCAAATCGTCCATTGTGTTTAAACTGATTTGCATTAAACATTGTAATATATTAAATAAAATAAAATTTAAGGCGTTTAAGATTTAAAATAGATAGTTGATGAATGCAATGTTGCCAGTTCTATATTACGTGAAAAACTGCTCTAGTCAAAAGCCATTCATTTATTTTTTTTGGTAATTAAATTATTAACTTAATACAATTATAAACTCTGATAGATCACGACTAAATTAGAATAAGGAATTTTGGCATTCAAATTTTTAATTTTATTAAAAAAAAAATTTAGATTCTATTATGACTTACGATGTACTATCCGAACAACCTTAATGGAAATTAAATTTCTATAACTTTTGTTTAACAAATAAAATGTTTATAGTTTGGAGGGAAAGTGGTGTAGGTTGTACGTGAAACATATTTATAAGTAAAATTATTTAGTATATGTGAGGTTTCACCAAGTTATAAATGAAAGAAATATTTGAATTTATAACACAATAGCCTAAGACATTTACGATAAGCGTTATTAATTAATAAATCTATTGGGGCATTCTTGTTTAAGCCATTTGGTATCCATCCAAACAGCTTAAATAAAATGATCGGACTGCCTGGGGTCCGAACCCGAGACGTCTGGTATACGAGGTTAGCACGGTAACCTCTACATCAAGCCCCGAGGGCAAGATAAACATTTGATTGATGTCTTTAAAATAAAATTTGGCGTGAATCAAGTGCTAATCTTTATTATAAAGTACGCTCACTATAGATGGCGCTGGCTTGCTTCATTCATGATTCATTTGTTCTCAATTTGTGATTCGTTCTAAATTCCTCCAAGGTTCTTTTGCTTCCTGACACATGGTATACGTAGGAATGTTTTTTTAACGTACAGTCTGTATTGGTGTTTTGCCAATTTGCTAACCAGATTTTAAAACAAAGTTTTCTGGCATTTTCATTTTTTCTTCTCTTTTTGTTCCAATAGGAATTAGACCATTTTATCCCCCTCTGTGTAGAATCCCGTCGAGAAGAGGACGAATTAAGGCGTGCATCTTCTTTTTAATATTCTCTATTTCGGTCCATTGCAGTTAGATTCTTGTAAGATAAAAAAGAATTAAAACAAATTTAGGCGATTCTCGGCTTCAGTTCGGTTTGCTTCAATCAGAAATTTGCGAGTCCTTTAGACTCGCAAATATATATTTTAAACGCTACCGAACCATCAAAAACAAATCATGTGCGAACAAAACTAAAGATCGATTCATGAACGAAGAACAGAAGCCATATAATTTTGTATTAAGTAAATAAATTTTATTATTGACAAATCCTGGTTTAATCACATATGCACTAGCATTATGTGTATAATTCCCAATAACTGAAGATGGCCAAATAAATTCAGGCCGAAACGTCTTATTCTGGGAGTTTTATTTAACGAATAAGCAAGCGGATAGTTTTTATGATAAGTGACTTTTTTGGATTGACTTTCTTTTGCCCCTCTCTCTTTATTAGCTTAAAATAGTGGGCGGAAAGCCAATTTCCGACAAATCTCTCTAAAAACAACGAAAATTTTGAAATTATATGAAATTGAAATTAACCTGAAAAAACTTTTTAAAACACTTAACAGAGAATTAGTCTGTTTCGGCCCCTGTCATTAAGGTTCTGCTTAGAAAAAAGGAAATTAAAAGAACTTGAGGAAATTCTCTGGTTTATTTAGATTTCCTTCATTTTTTTTCTAAGAAATTAATTTTACCTATTCTTTATTTACTCAAAAAATTTGTATTATTTGTAAGTTCAAAAAATTAATAAAATTCTCAGACACATTTTTTGTATCATTGTTTTTGATTTTCTGTTTCATTAGGTCCAGTCTTCCCATGTATTCTTTGTAAAACCAACTTTATAAATTTATATTTTCTATGGAAGCATTCGAAGAAATGTTTATCAAACGTTATACAAAGAATAGAGAGAAGAAATTTTGATTTTCTCAAAAAGCGAAGAAAAAAAGGTGATAAAAAGCAATTTATAATTGTTATTACATTCTTTTTAATTTTTTTGTTGATTTTTGATTAAGACATTTCATTTTCAGAAAAAGAAGAATCTTTAGAAAAAAACAAAAAGGAAAAATTCACTAAAAACAATGAAAATAAAAAAAATATGTCAAGTTCCAAAAAGAAGACTTCAAAGAGGCCATTTGCCAACAAAAAAATGTATCGTCAGAGATCTTACAGATATATCAATACATGTGAGATTTGTTCCAAACAATTTACTCGACAAATCTACTCTCACTAGACATTTACGTATTCATTCTGGGCAGAAGCCATTCATGTGTGAAATATGTTCAAAACAATTTAATTACAAATCTCTTCTCACTAGACATTTACGTATTCATTCAGGGCAGAAGCCATTCAAGTGTGAAACATGTTCAAAACAATTTAATCAGAAATCTAATCTCACTACCCATTTACGTATTCATTCAGGGAAGAAGCCATTCAAGTGTGAAATATGTTCAAAACAATTTACTGAAAAATCTACACTCACTACCCATTTACGTATTCATTCAGGCCAGAAACCATTCAAATGTGAAACATGTTCAAAACAATTTACTCGAAAATCTACTCTCACTACCCATTTACGTATTCATTCAGGGCAGAAGCCATTCAAGTGTGAAATATGTTCAAAACAATTTAATGACAAATCTAATCTCACTACCCATTTACGTATTCATTCAGGCCAGAAGCCATTCAAGTGTGAAATATGTTCAAAACAATTTAATCACAAATCTAATCTCACTACCCATTTACGTATTCATTCAGGCCAGAAGCCATTCAAGTGTGAAATATGTTCAAAACAATTTACTGACAAATCTACTCTCACTACCCATTTACGTATTCATTCAGGGCAGAAGCCATTCAAGTGTGAAACATGTTCAAAACAATTTACTCACAAATCTAATCTCACTACCCATTTACGTATTCATTCAGGGCAGAAGCCATTCAAGTGTGAAATATGTTCAAAACAATTTACTCGACAAATCTACTCTCACTAGCCATTTACGTATTCATTCCTAGATAAAATGCATTCAAATGCAAAGAGTAGAGAGAGAACAAAATGTCTTTCGACTTTTGTCAATTTTGAGACTTTTCTGACTTTTTTGCCACTCAGAGACTTTTTTTTTGAAAAATATGTCTTTTATGTCCGATTTGTTACGAATATTTACTTTTTCTTACCTCTATATATGTTAATATATAGAGAGAGGAACTATTGGGTTCATGTAAAAAATTCGATGTCAAGATTTTGATCGAAATACACGTTTTGAGGTCCCCTGAATTCAAAAAAATGGGTTTCGCGACATTTTGAAATTTGAATGTATCGTACTGTCGCAAACTAAATATATCTCGAAACAAAAAAATCTGATGTGACAATCCTGTGTGCTATGCGTTCAGTTACATCAGGTTTTTTAATATAATATGCTTTTTTTTTGTTTTAAATTTCTTTAAGGCCTTTTTCGGCATCCGATGTCGTTTAGATCTTGTCTCTATTTAATTCAATTTATTTGTATCCATTTAATTTGAAAAACTATTGCATCTGGTACTGGATGCTAACCCTTCAACTTTCGCTCCAGAAGCTACCTAGTCATAGCTCCAGAGTGAAACAACCTGAGATAAGAAAAACAAATTCAGAATTATTTCCTTTTGGCTGCCTTTGCCCTTCCTCTCTGAATTATCATCACAGCCACCACTTCTTAATTGGAAGTTAGTAGCGCTGAGTCCCAGCTTTCCAGGTATACGACTAGGGCTGTGTGAGGAGCTACGCAACTAGTTGAAAAAAATCTGGTGTGACTGGCGCACAGCACACAACTTTCTCTTACCTTCGGTAAACGAAATATGTGTTCTGTGCTTGTCACACCAGATTTTTCGTGTCGACATTTATTTAGTTTCTGACAGTACGGTTCATTCGATTTTCAATATGTCGCGAAAGCCACTTTTTTGGATTCAGGGGACCCCAAAACGTGTATATCCATCAAAATCTTGACATTGAATTTTTGACATGAATCCAATCCTTTCTCTCTATACATATATATTTATACATATATACATAGTTAAGAGAAAGTAAAAAGAATAGAGGAGTAATAGACCCTTTTGCTGTCCCCAGGCGGTACCCTCGCTTGAACTCAAGAGCCTTTCTTTTAACATCTGAGCACATGCATATCCTAAATTGGCAGCAAGGCGAGCAATGGGGCCCAGGGGGCTCAGCCTATATAAGTACGAATGTAGTCATCAAGGGACAATACGGAGAGGAGATTCAAATGTTGGCAGGCTAGTCTGACAGCCGTAGAGCACTAAAGATATAGGTATTCTCATCCGCCATTTTTGGCCCTTTGGCGAGCAGAAACAGCAGAAAGCATCTGATAACCAAGATTAGTAGGCTCTGTCTAATTAATTTTAAGGTTCTTAGATGATTATTTTATTTAAGAATATATCATTAATCACTTAGCTAGCTTATTTCTTATTTAAGTTCCTTTTTTTAAATCATAATTTATATACTTTCATTGATAATAAAAGTCTTGTAAACTATTTCAAAACTTAACCTCAATACTTATTATTCTAAACGATGCCCTGTTGTGCTGCTATTAATTTCAAATAAGCATAAATAGAGAGAAAAATAAACACACTACATAAGAAATCTATTTTTTTTTTCTATCCATTTCACTGAGTGAGTTCTTTAGTTTAATTTACCGCCTTCGGCGGGCTTCGCGTCTAGCCAGGGGGGGGTATTCCCCCTGGACCCCCGCCAGCTGGCTCGGGACCGCCTGCGGCGGACCCTCGCCTTTTCTTAATTATGAGAAACCTGCTGCTGTCTAGACAGGGGGCTATGCAGCGCTCTCTGATGGGAGAGAACTTTATAGTAAAGATTAGCCAGCGCGGTTATTTCGGTATTTAAGATCGGTTCTCTTTTAGATTAAAAATGTTCATCAAGAATATTTTAAAGAACTTGCAGGGATCCGAGAGTCAGTCTTAAGGTAAGGATCTTCTTTTTTTTAACAATTTGCCGGGATTCCTAATTGTTTCGGTCCGGTGAAGTTAGGTTTTCCTTGTTAGATAAAAAAGCTACTGAATCGTTAGTGATAAAACCAGGGAGGTAGGGAGGGACATTGAGCTGAGAAAATTGTCGAAAGCCTACGTCACGGATACGTCACGTCCGCCATCTTGTCTTGACCGCAATATTGAATTATCCATTGAGTCTAATAGAAAATTATATAGAGTTATAATAAAGATTTTCAATATTATACTGCCCCCTAAATAAATAAACGAATAAATAGACTATTTAAAATTATAGTTTTCGAATTTTTTTAGGTTTTAGTTCTCAAAAAAATTAAAAATCGAAAAAAAAGTAAATATTCATAAGAGCGCAAAAATTTCATAATTAAGTGATATAAACTATTGGAGATGTTTTTTTTTCTTATAAAAACTAAATAATAAGCCAAGGGCGGATCCAGAGGAGTTTCCCAGGGGGGGGGGGGCGATAATCTGGTGTGACTGGTCGCACATCACACAATTTATTCTTAATTTCGGTAATTTAAAGGCGCATTCTGTACTTGTTTACCAGAATATAAATACAAATCAAATTTTTAAGTATTAATTTTTAAAATTAATTATATATAATTAAATAATAAAAATAAAAAATATTTTTCTCAAATCTCGGGGGAGGGAGGGGTAAATACCCCCCTTAACCCCCCCCCCCCATTGTATCCGCTCTTGTAATAAGCTCTCTAAAATAGCAAGTTTAAATAAATTACATATAATATATATTATGTGAGGTCATTTATCATTGCTAAGGAGTTAAATTAAATTGAATAGGAGAAATTGAAATTTTCAGCAATAAGGCGCTCAAGTTGGATAATAGACTGTTCAATTCAAATTCTATAAAATTTAGACAGTAACTTAATGACGATATCATTGGCCTTGGTATATTAAATATATATTTTTTTATCTGAATTTGTATTGTATTACACTGATGAAGATAACTAACGCCCTCGAAGTTTCTGTAATTAAATAAATTAAGATTCAGCCAAATAAAAAGCCTTTATATGCTTCTCGACTCCGGAGACGTTTCGAGATATTTTTAATGTCTCATCATCAGTCCGTATCGAAAAATAGCATAAAGGTACATATGCTGTATACTAATGACTACCTTTATGCTATTTTTCGATACGGACTGACGATGAGACATTAAAAATATCTCGAAACGTCTCCGGAGTCGAGAAGCATATAAAGGCTTTTTATTTGGCTGAACCTGCCCTATCAAAATTTAATACATTCACAGGCACCAAATCTCATTTAAATAAATTAAAAAAACTTATATTTCAGCAGAAGACAATTGATTAAAATTTCTATATATATTTTTTTTAATAATAAACAATACATATTCCTCACATTGAAAAGTAAACTTACATACCGTACTTATAAATTTTACATCTTGAATTCTATCGTACCCTATGGTCGGGAACTAAATATATGTCGACACAAAAATCTGGTGTGACAAGCACAGAACACAACTTTCGATTACCGAAGGTAAGAGAAAGTTGTGTGCTGTGCGCCAGTCACACCAGATTTTTAAATATAACTTCATTTATCCCAAATTCGTACATTACTTATTTTTTGATCTTGATCATTTAAATAATCTCTGACATATTCTATCAAACAGTGTTTCCTAAACTTTTTTGACCACGACGCACAGCACACAACTTTCTCTTACCTTCGGTCCGAAAGTTGTGTTCTATGCTTGGCAGACCAGATTTTTCTTGTCGACATATATTTAGTTTCCGACAGTACGGTTCTTTCGATTTTCACTATGTCGCGAAAACCACTTTTTTGGATTCAGGGGACCTAAAAACGTGTATATCCATCAAAATCTCGACATCGAATGTTTGACATGAATCCAATACTTTCTCTCTATACATATATACGTATACTAGACGGAAAGCCCCGCCGAAGGGCTGCGACCCCAGGACCCCCTTTGAAAATTGTGGATTTCTCTAGATACCGGTACATACAAACATTTTTCCCAATAGATAGATTATTTTAACGGTTAATTATTTATTCATGAACTTAAGATATTTGTGTATTATATCCTTTCCGGGACTCTCCCGGTACACAGAGAAAAAACTTAACGCCGATATTTTTTTAGAATTCAAGATGTAAACAAAAATCGTTAACATAGAAAAATATTTATATTTTGTGATCGTGGCAACTATTTCTCCTAATTTTTATTTTTTTCTTATTTTAACGGTTAATTACTCATTAACTTATTGTTATTTGTGAAACATAACCTGTCCGGGACTCTCACAAACACACACAAAAAATTTCATCAAAATCGGTTCAGTCGTTTAGGAGGAGTTCAGTCACATACACACGTACAGAAGAATTATATATATAAAGAAGATAACGCATATAGATATAGGTAAGAGAAAGTAAAAATTGTCATTACTTCTTTTAAATAATTTAAAAGAGTTAAGAGAGAATTAGTTGTGGTTGAACCAGAACAAAAACGATTTATTGATATAAATGCAAAACAGCAACCGAAAAAACAATACAAAAACATATATAAACATATTTATATATTCTTTGATCACTGTATATGAAATACATAATAATATGCGAATTATGCGGTATTATGACACACCCCCTTAATGAGCATATTTAAACTCAATTTCAAATACAGTGCCAATTTACAAAATATTAGTTTCATTTCATTTTCAGCAATTCATCACGATGTTTGAAAAATAAATCTTTGGGCAAAGCTTTAGTCATGATGTCTGAGATTTGTTCTTTTGAAGGTAAGTAAAAAAACTTCTATTTCATGATTTTCATATTTTTGCTCTAACAAAATGATGTCGGACGTCGATGATAGCTTCCGTTCTCTTGTGGTATTCTGGATTCTTAGTTAA
>JAKCPI010031495.1:0-38527 GCA_023213315.1 Euborellia annulipes | reverse complement strand
TCAGGGGGGACAAGCCTATGGAAGAATTTGGAGTGCTTTTAGAGATTTAGTTCCTATGTTCAGAATGAATTAATGAACGACAACCTTATTCTGAGATGGGGCTAGTGTCGCCTGCTTGGTTCGCGTGAGCATGCGCACTAGGCACCAAGCCTCAAATAACTGGCAAACAACAACACCCATATCGGCCATTTGTAAAAAAAAAGTGTCAACAACGTGTTTCTGCTCCCTGACCAGAAGTAAAATCGATCGAAATTCTCCAAAAATACAAAATCAGGTTGGTTTTTTATTTCATTCCTAATAATACTAAACAATATATATATTTTTTTTAATATATTGTAATTTTTTTTACAATTACAATTGAATGAAATAGAATTTTTCCTTGATTCACTCTTTTGGCATTTAAAAAAATATTAATTTGTTTTTATATTTTTTGCAGCATTGTCCTGAAGAAAAGATGCCGCGCTGCAAAAATGGGTTTCCAGAATCAGAGAATTGAGAAAATGAATAAAACAGCACGGCTATTTTTACTGTAATAGCTGCCAAATTTCCCTTGACATTGAAAAGCGTTTATAAAGTTCATAATTATGCTCATTTACAAATGCTTTCACTTTATTTTAAATCTGAATTATATCCAAATACTGATAGATATGACATCAACCCTTATTTTTTTCAAATTCTTTTTCATAACTATATATATATATATATATATAGGTCCAATTTTTGGACTTTTTCGAATTTTTTTCGACTCTAGTCGTAAATCGGTTACAAATAAATATATAAAAAAGAATTTCTGCCAAATTTCAACTCTTAATATTAATATTAATTAACCCGTCCCCCAAGGCAGCCAAAGTTCTAATTTTAAATGGGAAAAGTTCTTTTGTGTCTTAAAAATTTTGTAACTCATCAACGGAACAACTTCTTGGTAAGATCTTAATAAGATATTCTTATAGAAAATTTAACGCTCTACAAAAAAAGGTCTCCTATGATTTTTGAGTTACTCTACTGGTTATTCTAGGTCAAAATTGAAGTTATAGTCAATTTCATGGTTTTTTTATTCAAATTAGTCCTCGAAAAACTTTTGAACCAGTAGAGTAACCCACAAATCATAAAAGACCTTTTGAAGAGTTTTAAATTTCCTATAAGATATGTTATGTTATGGTCTTAGCAAGAAGTTGTTCCGTTGATGAGTTACAAAATTTTAAAGACACAAAAGAACTTTTCCCATTTAAAATTGAAACTGGCTGCCGTGGTGGGCGGCTTAATAATTAAGAGTTGAAATTTGGCAGGAATTTTTTGTTTATATATTTGTAACCGATTTAGGACTAGAGTCGAAAAAAATTCTAAAAAGTCCAAAATAAAGACCTCTCTAACATATATATATATATACAAAATTCATAACTTATTATTTTTATGATATTTATTGTTAACTTGAAAATCTGTCTTTTATTGAAAGGTGTTAAAAGAGGAAAACTATTTTGTCCTTTTTGTTAAATTTTTTTTTTTTTTTTTTTAATATGTTAACAAATATATTTTTTTTTAATTGAATTTGTCCAGAGGAAAAATATTGTTTACTTTATTCATCTTAATTTTAATTAAATATGTATGTTTGAGTGAAACTCAATGTCTTATTGTAGGTTGACTGGGAAAAAATATTTTGTCCTTTTTATTGTTTTTATTATTTAAGAATATATTGTATATTTTTTAAATTTTAATTATAATAAATAATGTTAACTTGAAACTTTCTTTTTTTTTTTATCCCGAAAAACCATTAACTATTAAGATTCATTTGGGTGAGAAACCTTAAGGGAATGGTTGTATTTATTCGGGAGAAAACCCTTATTTTTCATTTTTTTATTTAAAATTTCCTGGCGAAAAACCTTTCATTTTTATATTTAAATTTCGGCGCCGAAATTACATTCATAACCTTAATTTAAGGGGTCGCTGTATCAGATTTTTAAACACACCACTTTTTTACTACATGATGTCCCTTCCCGTTTATTCCCTGGCAATAATTATTAAATAGTTAAAATTGAGTTAATTAAATTGCTATTAAATAATTGAAAAGATGTCAGTAATCAATCAAGAAGACAGTTCAAATGAAGATATTAAATATCCAATCCATATTGGTAATTAATTTAATTTTATAACGTTGCTCTATTTCTGTTGCCATTGTGAATTTGAGGTAAGATAGTTGAAGAAAGCGAACAGATTTTTATTTTTCAGAATATTTATTTAATCTAATGGCGATCGATTTCGTCACGGGGACATCGTCAGGCCAGCGTTATTAAAAATATAATATACATATGTATACATTTATTATTGATGGAATTTTGATCATTGCATAAAAATTCCATCAATAATAAATGCATATACAGTAGAACCTCGATAAGTTAAACCTCGCTAAGTTCAAAACCTTCGTAACTTAAAAATCTTTTCAATTCCCTTCCCTTGAAAGCGTAAAACCTCTATTACTTAAAGAACAAAACCTCTGTAACTTAAACAAATATTTTGAGCATAGCCCTCGATAACTTAAAATAATATTTTGGTGACCTCTATAACTTAAAGTATTTCTTTACATATCATCGAAAAAATAGTTGATGCAGAAAATCAAAAATACATGAAGCAGAAAAAAAATTACTGATTTTTTTGTAAATAAATAAATCTATTAATTTAATTTATATTTAACTAAACTATTCTAAATAAACAAATAGATCAAACGAAATTCCTTTTTCACTCACGTGCCCAAAGTGAATAAACCTCGGTACGTTAAAAATTATATTCAATAACCTCTCTAACTTCAACTCTCGATAAGTAAAAAACTCGATAGCTCAAATTTCTAACCGTTTCCCTTGAACTTTAACTTATCGAGGTTCTACTGTATATATGTATATTATATTTTTAATAACGCTGGCCTGACGATGTCCCCGTGACGAAATCGATCGCCATTAGATTAAATAAATATTCTGAAAAATAAAAATCTGTTCGCTTTCTTCAACTATCTTACCTCAAATTAATTTTATAAATTTTTTTTCTTTTTTTTTTTGTCTGGCATTTATTTATTAATTTGTTTTCTTTTTAAATAATTATTTAAATCTATCCTTTTGAGCATTTTAATATCAAACGTTTGCTTTATATTAATGGCTAAGAATAAACATTATTTTATTTTTTTTTTTTTCTCTTTAAAAAAACACTCACACTTTTTTCTCATTCCCACTCACACACACACATTCACACAGTCTTTTCGGCAATTTAATAAGAGGCAAAAGAATTCAATAAATGCCTAGAGATACAGTAATGATAGTAAAAATCTTTTAACTCTCTATAAACAAATCAAGTTGCAATTAGAAAATGCCTTTACAAATGAATTTGCCTCTTGACAGCTCTAGGACAATAGATGTGATTATAGTATTTGGGTGTTTATATCTCAATTTCCACTTACAACGAATGAAGCTTTGTCGCCTGGTGACAGACATCACATTAAAAACGCTATATTAAAAGCTATTTGCTCATAGAATTTAATTGAATCTATACTATTATATAAAAGACAATCTCTGTCTGTCTGTCTGTCTGTCTGTCTGTTTGTAACGCATAGACTCCGAAACTACTGGACCGATTTTCATGGAGTTTTTTTTAATGGGTAGGGAATTTTCCGGGGGTGGTTTTAGGCTATCATTATATCGAATTAGGGGTAGGGAACCCCCCTTTTTGGGGGTTATCAATTACCCCATAGCAAAGCATTGGAAAACAGGATCTAACTCGCTTTACGGAAAATATATTTATCAAATCTTTAAAATGAAAAATAAAAACTCTTCCTCCCCCTAACAATTCGACATTTGAAAAGATTTTTCCGCTCTGCGCCCCCACCCCCCACCCCTATAATTATTATTTTTTTTATTTTTCATTCGATTTTAATAAAATTTAAAATGTGGCTTTCTTAGGGTGTAAATAATTGAAAAATGGTATTTTAGACCCCAGAAAGTTCAATCACCCCCCCTGACCCCCCCTAAAATTTAATTTTCATTCGATTTTAATAAAATTTAAAATGTGGCTTTCTTAGGGTGTAAATAATTGAAAAATGGTATTTTAGACCCCAGAAAGTTCAATCACCCCCCTGACCCCCCCCTAAAATTTAATTTTCATTCGATTTTAATAAAATTTAAAATGTGGCTTTCTTAAGGTGTAAATAATTGAAAAATGGTATTTTAGACCTCAAAAAGTTCATTCACCCCCCCTGCCCCCCCTAAAATTTAATTTTCATTCGATTTTAATAAAATTTAAAATGTGGCTTTCTTAGGCTGTAAATAATCGAATGAATAATTTTAGACCTCAGAAAGTCCAATAACCCCCCCTGCTCCCCCTAAAATTTAATTTTCATTCGATTTTAATAAAATTTAAAATGTGGCTTTCTTAGGCTGTAAATAATTGAAAAATGGTATTTTAGACCTCAGAAAGTCCAATCACCCCCCCCTGCCCCCCCCCCCCCCCCTAAAATTTATTTTTAATTCGATTTTAATAAAATTTAAAATGTGGCTTTCTTAGGGTGTAAATAATTGAAAAATGGTATTTTAGACCTCAGAAAGTTCAATCACCCCCCTGCCTCCCCTAAAATTTATTTTTCATTCGATTTTAATAAAATTTAAAATGTGGCTTTCTTAGGGTGTAAATAATTGAAAAATATATTAATCAAATATTTAAAATAAAAAATAAAAACTCTTCCTCATAATTAATTAAAATACATTTATCTGGACAACTCTTAGTCATATCCCGAGACGCCGCCCGCCAGGGCTCGCGGGGTAGGGTTGCCGAAGGCAACCCTACCGCAGCTAGTATTATATAAATGTATTTAATTTCATCTTTTTTTCCACCAGGTCCTGTCTTCCCTTGTGTTATTTGTCAAACCAACTTTATAAATTTGTATTTTCTCTGCAAACATTCGAAGAAATGTCTAACAAACGTCATACAAAGCGCAGATAAAAGAAAATTGAATTTCTTAAAAATAAAATCAAAGAAAGGTAAAGGTTAAAGCAATTTAGAAATCTCATAAATTTCCTTTTTTATTTAATATACATCTTTTATTTTTAGAAAAAGCATCCAAGAAAAATGTGGGAATTAAAAGAAATCAGTCAAATTCTATAAAAAAGAATGCGAACGCGTCACTCACCAAAACAAAAGTACTTGGTGAAAAATCTTTTAAATGTGAGATTTGTTTAAAACAATTTAGATGGAAATCTCATCTCACTCAACATTTAGTTATTCATTCTGGGCAAAAACCATTCAAATGTGAGATTTGTTTAAAACATTTTAAACGCAAATCTGATCTCACTCAACATTTAGTAATTCATTCTAGGAAAAAAACATTTCAATGTGAGATTTGTTGTAAACAATTTAATTACAAAGGTAATCTCACGTCCCATTTAGTAATTCATTCTGTACAAAAGCCATTTCAATGTGAGATTTGTTCCAAACAATTTAAACGCAAATCTGATTTAACTCAACATTTATTAATTCATTCTGGACAAAAGCCATTCAATTGTGAGACTTGTTCCAAACAATTTAAAAGCAAATCTGATCTCTCCAGACATTTAGTTATTCATTCTATACAAAAACCATTCAAATGTGAGATTTGTTTAAAAGGATTTAATCAGAAATCTAATCTCACGTCCCATTTAGTAATTCATTCTGTACAAAAGCCATTTCAATGTGAGATTTGTTCCAAACAATTTAAAAGCAAATCTGTTCTCACGACCCATTTATTAATTCATTCTAAACAAAAACCATTCAAATGTGAGATTTGTTCCCAACAATTTAAACGCAAATCTCTTCTCACTAGACATTTATTTATTCATTCTAAACAAAAACCATTCAATTGTGATATTTGTTCCAAACAATTTAATCGCAAATCTAATCTCACGAAACATTTAACTATTCATTCTAGAGATATCAAATAATATAAAATTCCTATATGACAAATTAATAACAGAAAGAAGAAATTATCTTTGAAACTACTCAACGGATTTTGATTCAAATTTAAGGTAAGTTTTCCTAGACGCGTTTTATGAACCGTGCGGGCGACGGAATAAGCAATGCGGAACACGTCGACCACTCATCATATAGAAAGTAATGGAGGTGTTTTCCTAGAGTGCGGAATTTGTTTTTCGCCCGCGATTTCCGCAGTGCGGAATAGACAGACTTCTTTTTGAGAAGTCAATTTTTAATTCCGCTGCGTTTTTAACCTAAAAACATTACATTTTTTTTGACAGTTCATTTTTCCATACCAGTTCTTATCGCAATGTCACAAATACAGGCACAATTGTGTCTATTAAAGCTTTTGTGGTTTGAAATATTATTATTAGGAGAATTTTTAATTATAGACCACATTTTTGTATTAAATATTTATTAAAAATAAATAAATACTGTACAACGTTTCAACTGCTTATTCTGCAGTATTTATATATTTTTAATAAATATTTAATACAAAAATGTGGTCTATAATTAAAAATTCTCCTAATAACAGGCATAATTTACTCCAGAGCAAGACGAAGCCTTGGTTGAGGCTGCGGGAGAAAAACACAATGCCTTTGGTCTGATATTTAGGTTAGACATTGATTGCAGAATACTTGTTTTAAACTAAATCAGAGAGATTTTCCCAAATAAAAACCATAAAAACTAAAAAAAAAAATTTATTTTTGGTAATAATTTTACATTTCTATTTAAAATAAGATTATATATAATTATATATATATATATATATATATATATCGCAACGTTTTTGAAGAGTCAAGAACGGGGAGGACGAAACCAGGGAGAGTGATCTGCTCGCAAAAATAAAAAATAAAATTAAAAAAAAAATATAAATTATAATTTATTAAATAAAATATTTGAAATTTTATTGAAAAACATTAAAAAAAAAAATTAAGGTATAGATAGATGGTTGGTGTCTTCGGTGGGGATTGGCGTTTCGGTCGCAAGTGGCCGACCTTCGTCCGAACTGCAGCGAAGACGGACGTTTCGGTCCTCTGCCTTAAATGGTGACCGTCTCTCGGCCCGAAGACAAAATAGGTGGTGGCGGCGGCTGCACATCGAGTGGTGTCGAGGGCGGCTCCATAGCCATCGAATGAGTGTGTTGGAGGCCTCACAGCCCGCCGTTGAGATATGTTGGCGGCTGAACAATGAGCCATCGAGTGAAGATGATAGTTGTACAAGGAACAGGTCGGGTTAACAAAATCAAAACTGTTTATTTACTCAATCAAGACTACAGAATAACATATAAACATAAATAACAATAGTTCATATACACAGATATAACAATAGGTTCCCTTAGACCCTCAGATACTTCCCACTACATCTCCCCTTTCTTCTTCTTTTCTTTTTTTTTTTTTTCTTTCCCTGCTAAGGCGACAGCCTGTCCGGTGGCCTGATTCTTCGTCCATATCTTGACCGTATTTCTCTATCTTCCCTTTCATTCACTTCCCTATCTTCCCTTTCATTCACTTCCCTTTCATTCCTCTCCTCTTCTTGCGTTTGGCTGCTCCTGGTTCTCCCCTCTACCTGAGACGGCCCTTTTACTTCTTCCTCCCTTCCTTCTTTCCCTTGCTCGAACTCATAAATCTCCTCATCTTCCTCATCTTCAACCTTTTCACTGCTTTGCTGCTGCACCCGAATCATCTGGCTTGAGTTCCTTCTTAACACCCCGCCATTTACATTTATGTCAAACGCTCTTGCCATGTACAAGGAACAGGTCGGGTTAACAAAATCAAAACTGTTTATTTACTCAATCAAGACTACAGAATAACATATAAACATAAATAACAATAGTTCATATACACAGATATAACAATAGGTTCCCTTAGACCCTCAGATACTTCCCACTACAATAGTGGCTTCACAGCCCGCCAATGAATGATATTCTTCTGTCGATCTGCTCATCGACCAAATCTGCTCTCCATTGGGAAGGGGAACAAAAGGGATTAATTTCTTTAATTACAAATTTCTCAATAAATTTTCTTTTAGATTTTTATATTTAAATTTATATTTAAAGGTATTAATAATCTTCAAGATTATTCCCGAACTGAATTTATAAAAAAATTAAAAAATTAAAATTAAAATTAGCGAAATCAATAGCGGTATTAAAATAATTTAAAAAAAACGATCTCTGCCTGGGATCGTTGCGATATATATATATATATATATATATACTAGACGCAAAGCCCCGCCTTCGGCGGGGCTTTCCGTCTAGCCGGGGGCTGCGCCCCCTGGACCCCCCTTGCTCGCCTACTTATATACATACCGGTACCTACATTTTCCCTTTTCATTTTTATATATGGGGATTCCACAACTCGACCACTTCTGAACCCGACCATTTTTGATTTGGCTGAAACTTTGTCATCTTTTTGTACCCTATTGAAAACGTGTCTGAGAATTTTTTCAGATTTTACGACCCAGCCAAAAAAAGTTATAGCATTTTCAAAAAACATCGATTTTTTTTAAATAACCTAAAACTGTCAAAAATTAACTTATCGGGACGATTTTTTTTTGAAATTTTTGTCTTTAAATGTACTTTTCAGAAAAAAATATGACAAAATTTTACAGATTCATCTTGAACTTTTTTGACATTTTCGTAAAAAAACAAAAATTTCGGGATGAATGACACTTTTTTTTAATTTTTTTTTATAAAAAACTTTGATTTTTTCTACAAATGCTCTGAAAATTTCAGAGTGGGATTATTTCGCGTTCTATTTTTTTTTATTTTTGAAAAAAAAAATTTTTTTCTCCGCTTATTTATCATGATGGTGCTCTTAAATTCTACCAGGATTGACTGAGATTCTAGAAAATTGAAGAAAAATAATAATAATAATAGTTAGGGGTGATGAAAATCGAGAAAATTCCATTTATCCTGAAAAAATTAGAAATTAGTTGTGTATTCAACTACTGAAGAATTTGAAGCGTCAAGTAAAAGCTTAGAAACCTGGGCGTAACTAGGGGGGTGCGGGGGGCCTGGCCCTCCCAGAAAGCTCCTTGCCCCAAGAAAAATTGAAAAAATATGGGGCTTTCCAGGCCCACTGGAAGATGGCTGGTCCCATGGCCCCCCTTTAATTTTTCTTGGGGCAAGGAGCTCTCTGGAGAGGGCCAGGCCCCCCGGCACCCCCTAGTTACGCCCAGGTTTCTAAGCTTTTACTTGACGCTTCAAATTCTTCAGTAGTTGAATACACAACTAATTTCTAATTTTTTCAGGATAAATGGAATTTTCTCGATTTTCATCACCCCTAACTATTATTATTATTATTTTTCTTCAATTTTCTAGAATCTCAGTCAATCCTGGAAGAATTTAAGAGCACCATCATGATAAATAAGCGGAGAAAAAAATTTTTTTTTTCAAAAATAAAAAAATAGAAAGCGAAATAATCCCACTCTGAAATTTTCAGAGCATTTGTAGAAAAAATCAAAGTTTTTTATAAAAAAAAAAAATTAAAAAAAAGTGTCATTCATCCCGAAATTTTTGTTTTTTTACGAAAATGTCAAAAAAACGTTCAAGATGAATCTGTAAAATTTTATCATATTTTTTTCTGAAAAGTACATTTAAAGACAAAAATTTCAAAAAAAAATCGTCCCGATAAGTTAATTTTTGACAGTTTTACGGTTATTTAAAAAAAAATCGATGTTTTTTGAAAATGCTATAACTTTTTTTTGGCTGGGTCGTAAAATCTGAAAAAATTCTCAGACACGTTTTCAATAGGGTACAAAAAGATGACAAAGTTTCAGCCAAATCAAAAATGGTCGGGTTCAAAGTGGTCGAGTTGGCGTGGAATGCCCCATATATAGATTATTTTAACGCTTAATTATTCATTAACTTAAGATTTTTTTTTTTTTTTTCATATCCATTCCGGGACTCTATATATATACTAGACGCAAAGCCCCGCCTTCGGCGGGGCTTTCCGTCTAGCCAGGGGGCTGCGCCCCCTGGACCCCCCTTGCTCGCCTCTTCCTCCCTTTTCATTTTTATAATATATAGATTATTTTAACGGTTAATTATTCATGAACTTAAGATTTTTTGTGAATCATATCCTTTCCGGGACTCTCCCGGTACACAAACAAAAAAATTTACGCCGATATTTTAGAATTCAAAATGTAAATAAATAAAAAAAAATCGTAAACATGGGTAAATATTTATATTTTGTTACCATGGCAACTATTTCTCCTAATTTTTATTTTTTTTCTTATTTTAACGGTTAATTACTCATTAACTTATTGTTATTTGTGAAACAAAACCTGTCCGGGACACTCACAAACATACACAGAAAATTTCATCTATAATTGGTTCAGTCGTTTAGGAGGAGTTCAGTCACATACACACGTACAGAAGAATTTTATATATAAAAGAATGAATAAGAATAAGAATAAAGAATAAAATAATAATATATAAGATATAATATATATGCAAAGATAAGTTTTCTCGGGTATATATATATATATATATGTATTTTTTATTTATTTAATAAAAAATATCCAAGAAAGAAAACCCTAGTTTCTTTATTATATAGGCTTATATACTCATATTTTTAAAGATTCCACCCTTCATCCATTTATTTAATTTTTTATAAAAAATTTTAAGAATACAATTTTATTTCCAAAATAAAATATTTTTCTCAAATCTCTTGAGTTATATTAATTAATAGGTTATTATATTATACCATTTATAGTTGTACTTTATTGAAAGAAGGCCTACTTTTTTTAAAAAACAGCGGGAGAATCCATAGTTATTCCGCTGCTAGGAAAACACAAAAACGCTCCGTTTTAAAGGGGCCCTTACACGATCAATCATACTGACAGTATTTGAGCTGATTGGCGTTTTGATTGAACGTGTATGGGCAAGACTGAAGACTGATGGCCGTTTTCTTTTTGTTTTTTTATTGTTACTTAGTGGCAGGGAACAAAGTTAGTTTAGTTAAGAAAAGACAAATTAGTGGCTTCCCACAGTCGAATGAGCTAAAAAACTTTATTCTGACTGGTAGTCTGAATGCTACGTGTAAAATTATACTTGAATGAAGAAAATACTGACGATCGGACTGATTCACTCAGACTGACAGTATGATTGATCGTGTAAGGGCCCCTTAAGCTTTGCTATTCCCCAGACGGAATTAGATTCTAAATCGTCGTCCGCAACGTTCGTAAAACGCGGCTAGGAAAACTTACCTTAACATTTGCAAATTAAGTAGCTTAAAAAGGTATGTGAAAACAACAAAACCATTGTACGCGAGAGTAAAGTCGTTGAATTTGGAAACAACGATTTCGAACGAGCTTGAGTTCATAACCCATGTGGGTGAGTTTTTTTTTTTCCACCGCTTACTGTTTAGTTGGAACTGCGGCCATAGAGAGCGTTAATTTGACACAAAATTTCTGTTTAATTTTTGCGCGCAAAGTTAGTTCGCAGAAACTTCTGTAAGAGGGCGTTAAAACTTGCGGACAACTTTTAACATGAAGCTGTCCAATCTTGATCAGGGAGGTAGGGAGGGACTATAAGCTGCGAACATAGGCGAGGTAATCGTAAACTGAAGTGGGAGGGTGAGGAAGCTTGTCGGCCATCTTGTCTTGACCTCAACATTAGACCTGTCCATTGGAACCTGTGTAAAAAGTATAAGAATTAACAAGCGAATAATTAATGAAAAAATAATTAATAGTGGCAACTATTTATCATATAATATACAAGGTATGTTTTTATGATTATTTTGCCCTTATTCATCTTATATCGAAGTTAAATAATTAATATTTTTATCATTATTTTAAAATTTATTGACAACTCTCTTTGAGGTTAAAACTTATATTTTTCTATTTTTTTACTACCAAATAAGTAGTTTTTTAACATTATTTATTTATTTCTATTTATTTTTATCTCATATAAAGGTTTTTTTTTTTTCAAAAGGAAGCAAATTGTTCGACATATGGTTGTTCCAATCGTAGCGATGAACCAGGCAAAAGTAAAATGCAAAAAAAATAGAGGAGATTTCAAGAAAAATAACTTTTCACTCGTAAGTATACATTATATCAACGTTCTAATTAGCAAAGTGCCTAACTCCATTTTTGTTTATTTTTCAGGAGAGCCAAAAAACATTTGATTGTCATTGTTAGAGCCACTGAACATTTTGAAATTGAATTTTCTTATTAAGAAGCATTGAAACAATTCCTTCTTCTTATGTAAATTAAAAGCGAATTAATAAACATTTTTATAAGATTTTTAATTGACTATCTTTTCCCATTATTCCAAACATTTCTGGCGGTATGTAAGTTTACTTTTCAATGTGAGGAATATGTATTGTTTATTATTAAAAAAAATATATATAGAAATTTTAAACAATTGTCTTCTGCTGGAATATAAGTTTTTTAAATTTATTTAAATGAGATTTGGTGGCTGTGAATGTATTAGATTTTGATAGGGCAGGTTCAGCCAAATAAAAAGCCTTTATATGCTTCTCGACTCCGGAGACGTTTCGAGATATTTTTAATGTCTCATCGTCAGTCCGGATCGAAAAATAGCATAAAGGTAGTCATTAGTATACAGCATATGTACCTTTATGCTATTTTTCGATTCGGACTGATGATGAGACATTAAAAATATCTCGAAACGTCTCCGCAGTCGAGAAGCATATAAAAGCTTTTTATTTGGCTGAATCTGCCCTATCAAAATCTTAATTTATTTAATTACAGAAACTTCGAGGGCGTTAGTTATCTTCATCAGTCTAATACAATACAAATTCAGATAAAAAAATATATATTTAATTTACCAAGGCCAATGATATCATCATTAAGTTACTGTCTAAATTTTATAGAATTTGAATTGAACAGTCTATTATCCAACTTGAGCGCCTTATTGCTGAAAATTTCAATTTCTCCTATTCAATTTAATTTAACTCCTTAGCAATGATAAATGACCTCATATAATATATATTATATGTAATTTATCTAAACTTGCTATTTTAGAGAGCTTATTACAAGAGCGGATACAATGGGGGGGTTAAGGGGGTATTTACCCCCCCCCCTCGCCCCGAGATTTGAGAAAAATATTTTATATTTTTATTAATTAATTATATATAATTAATTTTAAAAATTAATACTTAAAAATTTGATTTGTATTTATATTCTGGTAAACAAGTACAGAATGCGCCTTTAAATTACCAAAATTAAGAATAAATTGTGTGATGTGCGACCAGTCACACCAGATTATCGCCCCCCCCCCTGAGAAACTCCTCTGGATCCGCCCTTGGCTTATTATTTAATTTTTATAAGAAAAAAAAACATCTCCAATAGTTTATATCACTTAATTATGAAATTTTTGCGCTCTTATGAATATTTACTTTTTTTCGATTTTTAATTTTTTTGAGAACTAAAAACCTAAAAAAATTCGAAAACTATAATTTTAAATAGTCTATTTATTCGTTTATTTATTTAGGGGGCAGTATAATATTGAAAATCTTTATTATAACTCTATATAATTTTCTATTAGACTCAATGGATAATTCAATATTGCGGTCAAGACAAGATGGCGGACGTGACGTATCCGTGACGTAGGCTTTCGACAATTTTCTCAGCTCAATGTCCCTCCCTACCTCCCTGATCTTGATATATGTACAGGGAATAAACGGGAAGGGACATCACGTAGTAAAAAAATGGAGTGTTTAAAAACAAGAGAACTATCGGTTTAGTAAGGCTGCTTTCAGAGCGCCTATGAATGGTGCGTGCGCGCCAGGTTTAAATATAAAAATGAAAGGTTTCTCACCAGGAAATATCGTTTTTTTTTTCGAATGATTAAAACTATATCTATATTGTTTCTCACCTAAATGAATAAAATTGTTAGTGAATGGTTTTTCTCTGATAAATAAAAAGCCAAGTTAACATATATATATATATATATTTATTAAAATTTAAAAAATATACAATATATTTATAAACATAGGATATTATTAAAACAAATATAATAAAAGAATATAAAATATTTCTTTTACAATATAATTATAATGATAGGATACTATTATTAATTTTGGAATTGTTCGATTTTGAAATGGTCGGAGCAAACCTTGTAATGAGTAGGAATATTAGTTGATGATTTGTTGAAGGAATCAGCATTATTTACTGTATAATTTGTATCCATCACTCTCGAAGCTGTATATTCCGTGGAAAACAAAACAATTTTATATTTTTCTATCCTGGATATCCATCTCTGCAGCTCGGGAGCACACATCTTTTCCTCTGTGGTATCATGCTGTTTAAGAACAAATATAAAAACTATTTATATTTTTTGAAATGTCAAAACATTAGATCAAAGAAAATCAATATTAATTTTATAATCATAATATTAAAAGTTTTTAGTGAAGTTTTAATTTAATTAAAATGTACTACGAAAATATTGAAAATGTCAAAAAAAAAAAAATATATCGTATCTTTTATGTGAAAGGAAATAAATTGAGCTAAAAAACCAACCTGATTTTGGATATATGAAGGAATTCAATCGTTGACAATTTTGATCAGGAAACACATTGATTTTGTTTCTTTCGGTTTCGTGTGCTTGAGATGACAGTTTATTCCCTGGATGACAGTTAGTCCTTGGTTTTTTGAAAATAACTGAAATTGATGGATGGGACCAATGGGAACAAACGTGTCTCGTGCGCATGCGCAGGCGACATTAGCCCTATCTATAGGGATAGAAAAATATTTTCATTCTGAACATAGTAACTATATCTCTAAAAGCACACCAAATTGCTCCATTGACTTGTCCCCAAACGACTTCGCATTGTATATTTCCGATCCGTTGTTTGCAGAACTCCAGCAATTTTTCGGCATCAAGAATTTGTTCGTTGTACGGTCGTCGCAAACTTTCGTTTCTTGCTTCTCGCTTTATCGTTCCTCCGATTCCGTCGCATGGTGACTTGCCATGTGATGTCGCGAAAAACGACCAGGTGGCGCTGAGTCCATATTTGGCGAGGTGTTCGCATAAGTACATGAAATTGTTGCAGTTTTTGTACTGACCTGGTCATCCATCGCTGAAATAATGTACGTGTTGAAAAAAGATGTTGATGCAATCCGAGACATAGGAGCTAGTAAAGCATTCACCGTACCTGGGACACGCATTTTTCATGAATTTGTTCCAAAAAATAGTCACATCATTCAATGCAAAAAAGTGAGCACCGATACGAATTATTGTTTGGCATACGATCTTGTCAATAAAAAAAAACTTAAAATTTATGCTGGTCTTTCATTTTAAAACTTGTTTGAACTATTTCCCAAAACTATAATTGTTTCTTTTTACGAAAATGAAAAACTAAAACATTTTGAGATGACTTTAAGTGAATTTGAACTATTAAAGAGTTGTAACATATTCCCAGATCATTGGATTGGTACGTTTTTTTTCTTAATTATACAGAATTTAATGGAGAATAAAATGGTATTACTCAAAAAGTCGTACACTTATAGGCAACATATAAAAATTAATAAAGAATGCAGAAGTCAAAATCACAAAAAACATGTTTTTTGAATTTTCTCAATTTTGACCTACTAAACATGCTTTCCCCAAAAAAATATTTAAACCCCATCAAAGTACACATGTTTTAGAGTAACTTAAGAATGGAAAAGTAATTTTAAAAATATATGTTTTTCGGGAATAATTTAATGAAAAAAACACCTTAAAAATCACAGATTCGTAAATTTCTCTTATTAGAGGTGAAAATTTTCGGGTTTTTCGGTGATTTTTGGTATTTGTCTCTGGTTCTATTTAATTTCATTCTAACTTACCAAAAATAGGAGCATAGTAACTCTAAATTTTCCTCAGCAGATGAGAGAATAAATTTCTCTTTTAGCACATTCTTATTCTACTCACTGTCAGTACAATCAATACATATACGTATTTTACCATTAGGCTTTCTGATACAAACCATCGGAGCACACCATTCGGCAGGCCAGCTAATAAGTGTCATAACTAGAGACCGGATTCCTATGCAATTGCATATTCTATTTGCTAATAGGTACGTCACTGAAAACCAATTTTCTATCCGAATCATGCCCCCTTGGAGCTAGGGTTCAAATTCTATATTGCATATTTTTGCATATTTGGCCAATATTGCATAAAGTTGCATATTTAAAGCTTTTTGGATATTTTAAATTTTTTTTCAGTAAAAGTTCCATTTTATTTTAATTTTTTAATTTTTTTTTTCTAAAAACAAAAAAAACAAAAAAATTAAACGAAAAAAAAAAAATTTAAATCCTTTTATTACATTGTAAAAAAATAAATAACTATATATTTTTTATTCTTTATATCCTCTTTTAAGAAATAAATTTAGTTTTTCTAGAATTTTCGTTGGATGAATATCAAGTCAGTTGTGTTCAGAGTTCGAAGTCAAATTAATTAAAGAAAAAAAATGCCAAAACAGGGGTCCTCGTTTGCTTCAAAAATTTCGCAATGGATTGCTCCCTATGCAAAGGATAAAATATTTACGACTGAAGGTAATGTTGTTTTTTGCAAAATTGCAAAGTGGACGATGCTCTCTGTGTCCAAAAAGTACATGAATTGCTTAAAACCACCAATACTGGCAAAGATCTGGCATTCATTTATGCCAATTGTAAATTTCTTTTAAAAATTATTGAAGATTTAGAAAGGCGTGGGATAGCATTGAGCGAAAATATTAATATAATTGATAATTTGAAAACCCATGTAAATCAAATACCCGGGGAAAAAGGAAATTTGTTGAAAAATAAATTAAAACATATCCTAGAAAAAAATCCTGGACTAGCGGATTTATGTAAAATCAATAAAATACTTCAAGGAGATGAAGTTGATGTGATGGAGGAAATCGAACCTATTGCACTAAGTTCATTTAAATATGCCCCTATCACATCTGTTGATGTGGAACGATCATTTTCAAAATATAAAACTTTATTAAGCGATAAACGCTATAATTTTAAAGAAGTTAATTTTGAAATGCTTTTAGTTGTAAATTACAATGCAAATTAAAAGCAATGATCTTGATCTCCTCATGAAAGCCGAAAGCAATTAAAGAAAAATTATTCTCTTTTTTCGCTTTATTTAATACAATTGTAAACGTTTCGGCCAATTTTTCCGGCCTTCATCAGGACAATTGTTGTTGACTCGAGATTAGAGGGGCTCTTGGCAACTCCTGACATAACTGTTGGTGCGAACAGCATTAGGGCAAATGTTATGTTTGCCAAGAGCCCCTCTAAGCTCGAGTCAATAACATTTGTCTTGATGAAGCCCGGAAAAATCGACCGAAACGTCGACAATTGTATTAAATAAAGCGAAAAAAGAGAAATAATTTTTCTTTAATTGCTTCCGGCTCCCTTACTCTCCTCATTGTTAATTTTAATTATACGTTCAGTTACAAATTAAAAGTTAGTTTCTCAGAAATATTACGTTTTTTTTTTTATAAAGTGTTTATTTTGTTAAATAATATTTAGTATATATTTTATAGAAAACTATTTTGTTAAATAAATTAACACATTTGACTGTACTGATATTACTGTTTTTTTTTTTTTTTTTGTTTTGTTTTTTTAATTAAATTTAGTTTTTATTGCGAGACCAATTTTTTTTTTTTTTTAATCATTTCCTTCCAAAAATAAAACACCATTAGTTTTACATCAGTAGAAATCATGATTTACCTTTAATTGGAAGCCATTTACTCAATATTTTTGCCATAAATATATTGCATATTTGGCTGCATATTTTAATACTTTTACTGCATATTATATGGCATATTTAGCGGTTTTTGCTGCATAAAAATCCGGTCTCTAGTCATAACACCTTCACTTTCCTGAAATTGCAAGTTTCTGATAATTCGTTTTCCACGTTGCCTATAAATAGAATTGGCTTTTGGATGTATATATATACATATATATATATACATATATATACCCAAAAAGGAAAATGAGGATATTGGTAAATATTAACTGGATAAAAATGTCAAATAATATACTGCAAATAGAAAAATTTTTGTATTCAATCTCTCCAGTAAAATAACTTATAATTGTGATAATTATTATCTTAATTATATTGTCAATCTTAGATTAGATGTTATATTGTATATTCTTTAGAATAAGCTTATACTTCAAAATATGAATACAATTATTCAACTCATTGTGAGCAGTTACTGTTTTGTTGTTTTTTTAATTTGATAGATAGATAGATTTTATTTTGCTCTGAGGCTAATGCCTCTTGGAGCACGAAAATTTTACATTTTTATTTACAGATCATTATTCTCGCTCTCTCCTCACAATTACCGTTCCACTCAACCGACCGACCCCCTCTGCTCTCCAATTAGATAATTATAATATTGGGCCTTAAATGCGGCCAAAGACCGCGATCGCCTGACTCTCTCCGGGATGCCATTCCATACCCTCACAGACTCCACAGAAAAGGATCTGTCAAACGTTGTCGTCCTGTGGATCGGCATCTGCAGGTCCAACGGACTCGCCCTGAGGCTCCTAGATCTAAAAGATATTTTAAAGGTCAGGTCTCTGTATAAATAAGAGGGCCTTTTACTCATCAGCAAGTTGAACACGTAACACCCTAGAAAATATTTTCTTCTGCTTTTTAACTTAAGCCATCCTAGCTTATTGTAATAGGGTGTTACGTGCTGACGAATAGGGATGCCAAATATAAATCGAATGCACGAATTCAAGACCCTCTCGAGAGCAAGGCCCCTCTCACCAGACAGATCATTATTGACTCTGTGCATTGAATCACTAGCGGTCCCAGGGGGGGGGCAGAGGGCCCCCCCCCCCCTTTGGACAGACAAAAATTCAAAAGTTTTATTTAATATTTTAAAACTAAACAAAAAAATTATAAATTTTTCACGTCTCAAGATAGCAAAAAACGCAAATTTCAATGCCTAATTTTCAAAAATTTTTCCATATCCCCTACATCCCCTGAAGTCGTCTGTCCGGATCTGACCTCAATAAATCATGGTAATCTAACCCTAGGTATGAATATTGTTCATGATATTTCAGTATATTTGGTCATTTTTTTTTACAAATAATCAATTTTTGACTTTGTCATGTTTTCTTGTAAGCCAACGATATATATATATACTTTTGTTAGCTCAAATATTTCTCTACACTGTATATCTCCCGAACCCCGCGATGCGGTTTTTAGACTATCTTTAAAATGTATATTCTCATTTTGGGGTTGAAATCTTTTGAACACCATTTTACTCTTGTACTTCATAGGAAAGATAGGAGAAATGGTTGCCACGGTACACAAGTTTCGATTACCTAAGGTAATTATGAAAATTATGTCCTGTGCTTGTCACACCAGATTTTTTGTGTCGACATATTTATTTATTTGAAATTCCTATCGGGATCCCCGTTTATTTGCCCGAGGTGCTTTCGTGTACGAAGACACACACCTCAAACCCAACCGGCCTCTGGCCGTAGCCATCTACCGGCACCCCGTGAAGTTACATCATTTCCTGTCTCTAACTCCTCCTCCTGCATTCGTCTCTAGCTAGTGAACTAATCCTTATTCTGGTTCCAACCGGCTCCTTATATCCAACCTCTTCTATGCTATGGAGGATGTCCTAGTTGAGGAGGGACTCCCTCAGCACCGGCGTGTAGCCTACTCCTTTCGAAGAATGCATCACTGAGAGGGAACCTTCTTTGCGTCCCTTCCACAGGACGGGATGTCACAGCAACTCCCTCTCCTCGTAGAGTTGCCTGAGGGCTATTGTGGTGAAATCCTATATTCCAATTCAGAGCTTGCTTGAGGATTTGTTTACATTAAATAAATATTTTTATGATTTTTTGTGTCGACATATTTACTTTCTCGTATAGAATATAAAGAGAAAGTATTGTAATCGTAAGAAAATTCGACTTAGAGATTTTGATGTTTCTCCACCACGTTTTAGACGTGATATTTGTTTTATAAACGTCTTACAATATAGATTTAACTGCTTTTTAAATTAACATTAAATTATTCTTGTTTTTTTTTTTTTTTTTAAGATATATGATATTTTAATTATTTATATTTATTTTAATTTTTTGTTGAGTGTATTTGTATTATTTAAATTTTAGATAATATTTATTATTTGTTTTATATGTTGAAAATTCTATTTCTTTCTTAATTTACAAAGTATTATTTTGAATTTATTTATTTTTTTATTTTGATTAGTTAGATAAATATTCATTATATGAAAATATTACAATTTGTTGGAGTATATGTATTTTTTTTTTATTATTAGGGCTATAAAGATTTGATTAAATATATTTGCTGGTATTTTGTTCTCAATAAATTTTTATTTGCCAATCCGGGTATTGGGTCGTAGTTGGGTGTTTGTGATTTATGGTTTCCTGTGTATTTAGTAAAGTTGTTTAGACAAAATTGTTTAAGACGCGTTGAACGGCTTTTTGGGAGACGGTCACTTATACACAATGTATAGTGGTCTCTATAATATGAATGTGAATTAGAAAGATAAGACAATATTCGGTAATTGGGTTGATACGCCTCGGGAGGATGTCCTAGCTTGGACTTCTTGCGGGTATAATCGGATAAAGGCCGAAAGTTATTATTGAAAAGCGGAATATAAATTTTTCGTGTAGGTACTTTGACCTTCTTTGTGTTAATTGTACGAATGGGGGGTTCTTTTTGACCTGAATAATTTTTTGTTATTATTTGACCGGGTGCATCTACTGGTTTTTTGAGTGTATTTGTCTCTATCGCCAGTGACGTTTCGGTGTTCAAATTTGTATGCTCAAGGGGTATAATGTTTGCTTCGATATTTGTTGGGGGCATTGTTAAATTAAAATTTTCATTATAATTAATTTTGGTTTCAGGTGTTTTTTGGGGTTCAGGTGTGGTGGTGAGTCGATTTTGTCCACAGGGCGCCAGAGTAACTCTCCTGAGCTTACAACCGTAGTTGCTTGGACAGCCGGGGGTTAAAGTCAGCCATGTTGGATGACGTGAAAAATCCGACTCTGTGATTGGTCGATGCATGGGTTTGGAAAAAAGGCATGAAAAAAAAAATAGAACATGCGGAATCAGCCAAAAACCCATGCAATCAGACGCTAGGGTCATAAATGACGTCATATCGCATGCGATATAACAAGAAAACCCTCCGTGTGAAGCGGCCTTTATATAAGCAGCTCCAAGCAGATGAGGCAAAGTTTAGTGATTATTACCGTATGGGTTCTGAGACGTTTAATGTACTATTTTTTCCAAAGCCTTGGGGGGAGGGGGCGGTGTCAAATGCCCCCGTGTCCGGAAAAATCCCACTCAAACTCAATCGGGCCGATGGACACGGTTCCATTTCATTTAGCCGGACATCGTTCGACCGTAACCGGCTGTTCTTCATTAGGCCCTACACGGCTCCAGTTGACGGCTAGCCTTAAATTTTAATTTTCCCGCTTTTAAAATAGTTCGTTTGAAGGACACTTGGGAGCGCTTTCATCGTTATATTCCCTGCAGCGTCCATTAGAGCGTCATCAATTTTCTGTGTGCAATAATTATTAAAAAAGTTAAAATTGAGTTAATTAAATTGCTATTAAATAATTGAAAAGATGTCAGTAATCAATCAAGAAGACAGTTCAAATGAAGATATTAAATATCCAATCCATATTGGTAATTAATTTAATTTTATAACGCGCTATTTCTGTTGCCATTGTGAATTTGAGGTAAGATAGTTGAAGAAAGCGAACAGATTTTTATTTTTCAGAATATTTATTTAATCTAATGGCGATCGATTTCGTCACGGGGACATCGTCAGGCCAGCGTTATTAAAAATATAATATACATATGTATACATTTATTATTGATGGAATTTTGATCATTGCATAAAAATTCCATCAATAATAAATGTATACATATGTATATTATATTTTAATAACGCTGGCCTGACGATGTCCCCGTGACGAAATCGATCGCCATTAGATTAAATAAATATTCTGAAAAATAAAAATCTGTTCGCTTTCTTCAACTATCTTACCTCAAATTAATTTTATAAATTTTTTTCTTTTTTTTTGTCTGTCATTTATTTATTAATTTGTTTTCTTTATAAATAATTATTTAAAGATCTTAAATATAATTAACAATACAGTAAATATAAAATGTAGTTTTCTATCCTTTTGAGCATTTTAATATCAAACGTTTGCTTTCTATTAATGGCTAAGAATAAACATTATTTTATTTTTTTTTTCTCTTTAAAAAAACACTTTTTTCTCATTCCCACTCACACACACTCACATTCCCACAGTCTTTTCGGCAATTTAATAAGAGGCAAAAGAATTCAATAAATGCCTAGAGATACAGTAATGATAGTAAAAATCTTTTAACTCTCTATAAACAAATCAAGTTGCAATTAGAAAATGCCTTTACAAATGAATTTGCCTCTTCACAGCTCTAGGACATAATAGATGTGATTATAGTATTTGGGTGTTTTTTATATCTCAATTTCCTCTTACTACTAAAATCATCTTACAACGAATGAAACTTTGTCGCCTGGTGACAGACACCACTTATTTATAGAATTTAGTTGAATATTGTATAAATGTATTTAATTCCTTCCTTTTTTCCACTAGGTCCTGTCTTCCCTTGTGTTATTTGTAAAACCAACTTTATAAATTTGTATTTTCTCTGCAAACATTCCAAGAAATGTCTAACAAACGTCATGCAAAGCGCAGATAAAAGAAAATTGAATTTCTTAAAAAAAACATCAAAGAAAGGTAAAAGTTAAAGCAATTTAGAAATCTCCTAAATTTCCTTTTTTATTTAATATACATCTTTTATTTTTAGAAAAAGCATCCAAGAAAAATGTGGAAAATAAAAGAAATCAGTCAAATTCTATAAAAAAGAATGCGAACGCGTCACTCACCAAGACAAAAGTACTTAGGGAAAAATCTTTCAGATGTGAGATATGTTTAAAACAATTTAATTGCAAATCTAATCTCACTCAACATTTAGTTATTCATTCTAAACAAAAACCATTCAAATGTGAGATTTGTTTAAAAGAATTTTATCAGAAATCTCATCTCACGTCTCATTTATTTATTCATTCTGGGCAAAAGCCATTCAAATGCAAGACTTGTTCCAAACAATTTAGACGAAAATCTGATCTCACGTATCATATATTTATTCATTCTGGGCAAAAGCCATTCAATTGTGATATTTGTTCCAAACAATTTAATTGCAAATCTCATCTCACTAGACATTTATTTATTCATTCTAAACAAAAACCATTCAATTGTGATATTTGTTCCAAACAATTTAATTGCAAATCTCATCTCTCGTCTCATTTATTTATTCATTCTGGGCAAAAACCATTTCAATGTGAGACTTGTTCCAAACAATTTAATTCCAAATCTAATCTCACGAAACATTTAGTTATTCATTCTGGGCAAAAACCATTCAAATGTGAGATTTGTTCCCAACAATTTAAACGCAAATCAGATCTCAAGTCCCATTTAGTAATTCATTCTGGGCAAAAACCATTCAATTGTGATATTTGTTCCAAACAATTTAATCGCAAATCTAATCTCACGAAACATTTAACTATTCATTCTAGAGATATCAAATTAATATAAAATTCTTATATGACAAATTAATAACAGAAAGAATAAATTCCTTCTTTCTTACTTTTTAATCGGTCTTAATCTTAACGACGGTGTTGATGCTTAAGGGGGTTCAGGAGCGGAGTCTAAACTTACTTTTAAAAAAAACTAGACTATTATAAGAAATTTTTGTTATCAAGCAAATTCAAAAAAACAATCTGTCCCAATAATCTGTTAAATTTAAAAATGAATTTATTGTTATTATTAATCACATATTAATTAAGTAATTTTTAAAATAAGCTTAGATGATTTATTTAAAAATAAACTGTCAAATTAGTTCAGCATTCTTTCAATAGATGGCAGAAGACTAGTCTTACAGCCGATCCCTAATAGTGTATATCTGTCCTATATTTATATCTTCGCTCCTATTCCGCCTTAATAATGCATTCAAATTGAAAACAAGATTTGCGATTATTGTATTTAATCAATTGTTTAATCAAGAATCAATGATTCAAACACAAATCTCATCTCCCGTCATATGTATCATTTCATTTTGTATTGTTATTATACATTTACATCTATATGTTTTCGCGTCATTTGCTATTTTCTATATTGTTATATTTATTATATATTTTTGATATAATAATATAAGACCATGTTTATTTGTCTCTGATTCTTTTTATTTCTTTCTAACTTACCAAAAATATGAGCATCTTTTAGTAACTCTATATTTTCCTCAGCAGATGAGAGAATAAATTTCTCTTTTAGCACATTCTTATTCAACTCACTGTCAGTACAATCAATACATATACGTATTTTACCTCGAAGCTTTCTGATACAAACCATCGGAGCACACCATTCAGCAGGCCAGCTAATGCGTGTGATAACACCTTCCCTTTCCATTCTAATTAAAGGTAAATCAAAAAGTGTACCATGATAAGAAAAATAAATGCAGAGGCAAGAGTTTTAGAAAAAAATGAAATAGTGTGGATAACAGATTTAAGAAAACATGGAAGAATAGTTAAGAAGCTAGAAAATCAACAACGTTCCTATCTGATAAATATAGATAATAAAATAATTCAAAGGAACAGAGTACATACATATTATTCCTCACAACAAAATAGATTACTGAGGTGGAAGAAGAGAATGGGTCGGAAGGAATGAAAGAAGTGGATAAAACAAGAAGGTTCGAATCTCGTGCCATACTTAATTTTTTTTTATTAAAATAGCGGTATTTATATTATTGTTTTTACAATTAAATAAATTTATTATTTAATATTATCGATTATTATTAATAGAGAAATTTTTGTGAACGTAAATGATGTTTGTTTTCCAACTGATCTTTTAAAATATCATTCAATATTCTCGCTAAATAGTTCGTTTGATGGGCACTTGGGAGCGCTTTCATCGTTTTATTCTCAAAGCGTGTTAAATCAAGGGGTTAAATAGCATAAGTAAATTATTATTAATTAGTTACAATTCTGTCGATTAAATTGCTATTTAAATAAGAAAAAAAATGTCAGTAATCAAGCAAGAAGACATTGCAAATGAAGATATTAAATATCCAATCCACATTGGTAATTCATTTTTATTTTATAACCCTTTCTCTTTTTTATCTGTCATTTATCGATTAATTTCTTTTCATTTTAAATAATTATTCAAAAATCTTAAAACTTAATTTTAATTAACAATACAGTTAACAATTTACATTCTTTTTGAGCATTTTAATATTAAACTTTTCTAATACATTTTGCGAGATTTTCTTTTTTGGTCCCAGATGGGAATGCAATAATTTCTCTCGTTTTATTAACTTATATCAGTGGTTCTCAACCTTTTTTGATATGCTGCCCACTTTATCAGTAAAAAAACGCTGAGGCCCAATATATATATATATATATAAATGTGTGGGTGTATGAGCAAGAAAAATGGATTGGTAAAAACAATAATTATTAAATAGTTAAAATTGAGTTAATTAAATTGCTATTAAATAATTGAAAAGATGTCAGTAATCATTGGAAACCCTACTGAAGGTCTAGCCACCGAGCTGAAGCCCATATCCGATCTGTTAAAAAAGAATAGAGAATGGACCTGGGGACCTAGCCAACAAACGGCGTTTGAGAAAATCAAAACGACACTGTTGGCAACGCCCAAGTTGTGTCACCCAGATTTTACGAAAAAATTTATAATTCAAACAGACGCAAGCTTAGTGGGATTAGGTGCAGTAATTTTCCAAGAGGAAAATAAGAATAGAAGAATAATAGAATACGCCAGCCGAAAGTTGAACCCAACCGAATGTAAATACTCAGCAGTGGAGAGGGAGTGCCTGGTGATAAAGTGGGCAGTAGACAGATTTAGAACGTCTATTGAGGGGAAATGCTTTGAGCTAATCACAGATAGTAAGGCATTAATATGGCTTATGAAAATGAAGGATAAAAATGCGAAGCTGCTCGGATGGGCTTTGGAATTGATGGGATATGATTTTACGGTGATCCACTGCGAGGGAAACAACAACGTAGCCGCGGACATGTTATCACGTGCACCAGAGGAGGAAGAAGAAGAAGAAAGACTAGAAGAACCAAGAGTCGAAGATAGTAAGGAACAACTAGCAGTGATTGGAGAAAGGGATACAGAAGAGGGTATAACTTTGAGCCGGCTCCAAGAATGGCAAGAAGAAAGTTCGGAGATAGAAGAAATTAAAAACGGAGGATGGAATTATCATAAGAAACAATTTAGTGTGCAAACGAGTTGCAAACAAGGGCGACAACCCTCGTTGGGTGGTTGTAATACCGAAGGAGAAAAAGACAAGATATTGTGGGAGTACCATGACAGTTCGCTAGCAGGACACCCCAGCGGAGAGAAAACATTGGAGGCAATAGGGGAGAAGTTCATCTGGAAGGACATGCGGGAAGATGTGAAGGAATACGTTAACACGTGCGTAATCTGTCTGTCCACAAAGCCAGTAAATCGAGATATGAAGGGGAGGATGAAGGCCCGCAACCCCACCCAACCGGGAGAGGTTCTATCGTTGGACTTAATGGGCCCCTATCCCCTGCCGATGGGAAAGAGATTTCTGTTAGTGGTGACCGACTTGTTTACGCGATGGGTAGAGGCCTTCCCCATAGGAACCAGCTCAGTAGGAGTCATCGTAAGGATCCTGAAGGAAGAGGTATTCCCAAGGTTGGGATACCCGCGGGTACTGATTATTGACAATGGACCGCAGTTTAAGTCTAAGATGTGGCAAAGAACGCTGGATGAATGGAAAGTCACTGGCTGGACTACACCCGTGTATCACCCACAGGCCAACCCCACTGAACGAAGAAACCAAGAGCTGAAGAAATTGCTGAGAGTCAGCCTCGTGGACGAGCCACATCACAGATGGGCCAATAAAATTCCTAACATCCTGTTTGTCCTGCGAAATTATAAGGTTGAGAGTACGGGATTGATTGATTAGTTGTTCTGGGGCTTCTCTTTGCACTGCGACCTTCTAGATCAGATCTATTGTGTCCCCCGTTCTAGGAATGGTTCGAATTCGGGTGATGTTTTACCCCTGAATTCCTATGTCGATCCCTCAGGCCCTAAGTGCCTGGAATTGGAGGGGATGTGTACTCCCTTTTGCTCCAGCAGAGACGTTCGACTTTGGTTGAATTTTTTCGGCAAGTTGGGTTCGAACTCGAGTGACATTTTACCTCGTATTACTAAGCCTCAGCTTATCCGATAAGCCATGCTCGCCTCAGAGAGTACGGGATACTCCCCCGCCAAACTAACGTTGGGAAGGGAGCTGATGAAGCCGGGTGGATGGGAATTGAGGTTGGGTGAGGAGAAAAGTAGAGGCGGAAGCTAGAAACGAGTCGGAAAGAAAAAATGCCAGATACGTGGAAGAGAAAAATCGGTGAAGGTAAGAACATCCGTTCAAAGAAGGTAGCTGGGTGTTTATGAAGGCACACCCCGTGTCGAGTCTCCCTCAAGGAATCCATGCGGGCCTTCTCAGAAAGTACAAGGGGCCGTTTCAAGTGAAAAGAATTGGCGATGGGGGAACACTCGAGATAGAAGATGAAAATACGCGAATAAAAGTTCAGGCCAAGGATTGTCGCCCCGTAGCCGCGAGGACGTTTTTTCGCCAGCGGGAGAGTTGTGACCGGTTGGATTCTCAACAAGGAGTATAGAAGAAGGAGACAGAGGAGGCGGTGGCTAGTTGTTGTTTTGTTTGGGAAGATGTTTATGTTTTTTGTATTTAACAAAGACCTTGTATTTAACTAGAACGAATAAATTTGTGTACTGCTTTTATAATTCGAGTTTATTTTTTCTACCTGCGACAAAGCTCTTTGTCGCCTGGTGACAGACATCACATTAAAAACTCTATATTAAAAGCTATTTGCTCATAGAATTTAATTGAATATTGTATAAATGTATTTAATTTCATCTTTTTTTCCACTAGGTCCAGTCTTCCCTTGTGTTATTTGTAAAACCAACTTTATAAATTTGTATTTTCTCTGCAAACATTCCAAGAAATGTCTAACAAACGTCATACAAAGCGCAGATAAAAGAAAATTGAATTTCTTAAAAAAAACATCAAAGAAAGGTAAAAGTTAAAGCAATTTAGAAATCTCATAAATTTCCTTTTTTATTTAATATACATCTTTTATTTTTAGAAAAAGCATTCAAGAAAAATGTGGGAACTAAAAGAAATCAGTCAAATTCTATAAAAAAGAATGCGAACGCGTCACTCACCAAGACAAAAGTACTTGGTGAAAAATCTTTTAAATGTGAGATTTGTTTAAAACAATTTAGATGGAAATCTCATCTCACTCAACATTCAGTTATTCATTCTGGGCAAAAACCATTCAAATGTGAGATTTGTTTTAAAGGATTTAAACGAAAATATGAGCTTAATTATCATTTATATATTCATTCTGGGCAAAAACCATTCAAATGTGAGATTTGTTTAAAAGAATTTAAACGCAAATCTAATCTCACTCAACATTTATCTATTCATTCTGGGCAAAAACCATTCAAATGTGAGATTTGTTTAAAACAATTGAAACGCAAATCTAATCTCACTCAACATTTATTAATTCATTCTGGGCAAAAACCATTCAAATGTGAGATTTGTTTAAAACAATTTAGATGGAAAGGTGATCTCACGAAACATTTATTAATTCATTCTGGGCAAAAACCATTCATATGTGAGATTTTCCAAACAATTTAAACGCAAATCTCATCTCTCCGATCATTTAACTATTCATTCTAGAGATATCAAATTAATATAAAATTCCTATATGACAAATTAATAACAGAAAGAATAAATTCCTTCTTTCTTACTTTTTAATCGGTCTTAGTCTTAACGACGGTGTTGATGCTTAAGGGGGTTCAGGAGCGAAGTGTAAACGGACTTTTAACAAAACTAGACTATTATAAGGAATTTTTGTTATCAAGCAAATTCAAAAAAACAATCTGTCCCAATAATCTGTTAAATTTAAAAATGAATTTATTGTTATTATTAATCACATATTAATTAAGAAATGTTTAAAATAAGCTTAGATGATTTATTTAAAAATCAACTGTCAAATTAGTTCAGCATTCTTGCAATAGATGACAGACTATTCTAACAGCTGATCTGATATTACTAAATACATTTATAATAGTCAGTGATCTATGCAATTTCTAATGCGACATAAGGGTTTTGGAATTCCATCAAGAGGTATCCATTTAGAATAAAACAAAATTTTTAACTTTCAATGAAATTTATAAATGGAAAAAAATATTTTTTAAATTTCAAAATCTTTGACGTTTTCCTTTTTAGGAAATAATACAAATTTTAACATTTTACATCTCATTTGAAAGCTGAACGCAAACTTTATAATTAGTTGCCTGAAATTGCAAGTTTCTGATAATTCGTTTTCCACGTTGCCTATAAATAGAATTGCCTTTTGGATGTATATATATACATTTAGTCCCAAAAAGGAACATGAGGATATTGGTAAATATTAACTGGATAAAAATGTCAAATAATATACTGCAAATAGAAAAATTTTTGTATTCAATCTCTCCAGTAAAATAACTCATAATTGTGATAATTATTATCTTAATTATATTGTCAATCTTTGATCAGATGTAATATTGTATTGTATATATTGTATATTGTATAATATTCTTTAGAATAAGCTTATACTTCAAAATATGAATACAATTATTCAACTCATTGTGAGCAGTTACTGTTTTGTTGTTTTTTTAATTTGACTCTGTGCATTGAATCACTAGCGGTCCCAGGGGGGAAAACTCAAACTCGATCGGGCCGATGCAATGGACACGGTTCCATTCATTTAGCCGGACATCGTTCGACCGTAACCGGCTGTTCTTCATTAGGCCATTAGGGTGGCTCTTAGCTACTACTGGGGAAAAATTTTTTTGAGATTTTTTTTGACGCTACCCCCTAGTTTGGTGCCATTGCCAAAAAAAATAACCTGTGTAAAATTTCAGCTCAATCGGATAAGGGGAAAGGGTGCCCCAAGAGCACTGAAAATCGAAAAAAAATCAGAAAATATTCATTTTATTTATTTATCTTGTTAAATATAAATTATATACAAAAAAGTGTTATATAAAAGTTGTAGATCTATAAAAAATACACATAATAACATCTATCAGTTTTTTATGTACGACTAACGGTTTCAGAGAAAACCGCGAAAATCCATTTTTACTTTCTCTTACCTATACATGTAATATATATAGATAGAGAAAATATTTGGTTTCATGTAATAAATTTGATGTCGAGATTTTGATGGATATACACGTTTTGAGATCCCCAGAGTCCAAAAAAATGGTTTATGCAACATGGCCTGTCTCGGTGGGGGTGGGGGGTGGGGGTGTTTTGTGAACAAAATATCTCATGAACGAAAAGAGCTAGGAGGTTGAAATTTTATATTTAATTAAAGTACCCCCCTGGCACGTCACACGAAGTTTTAGAACAAAATCGACCAAGAAGTACTAGTACTTTACTGATGTACTTTTTCAGTTTTTTTTATTTTCGATTTTCTCAAAATTCGTTCTAACGATTTTGATTAAAATTCATAAATCAATTATTTTTTAGATGATCTTTGAAATATATATTCTCATTTTGCCCTTGAAATATTTTAAAGCACACACTACTCTTGTACTTCATAGAAAGATAGGATCAATGGTTCTCATGATAAAAAAATTATTTGAAAGTTGTGTTCTGTGCTTATCACACCAGATTTTTCGTGTCAACATATATTTAGTGTCCAAAAGTATGGTGCATGTGAATTTTAAAATGTAAAATTTATAAATATAGAAAAATATTTATATTTTGTTATAATGAGAACCATTGATCCTATCTTTCTATGAAGTACAAGAGTAATGTGTGCTTTAAAATATTTCAAGGGCGAAATGAGAATATATATTTCAAAGATCATCTAAAAAATAATTGATTTATGAATTTTAATTAAAATCGTTAGAACGAATTTTGAGAAAATCGAAAAAAAAAAAACTGAAAAAGTATATCAGTAAAGTACTAGTACTTCTTGGCCGATTTTGTTCTAAAGTTTCGTGTCACGTGCAAGGGGGGTACTTTAATTAAATATAAAATTTCAACCTCCTAGCTCTTTTCGTTCATGAGATATTTTGTTCACAAAACACCCCCACCCCCACCCCCACCCCCACCGAGACAGACCATGTTGCATAAACCATTTTTTGGACTCAGGGGATCTCAAAACGTGTATATCCATCAAAATCTCGACATCAAATTTATTACATTAAACCAAATATTTTCTCTCTCTATATATATTACTTGTATAGGTAAGAGAAAGTAAAAATGGATTTTCGCTGTTTTCTCTGAAACCGTTAGTCGTACATAAAAAACTGATAGATGTTATTATGTGTATTTTTTATAGATCTACAACTTTTATATAACACTTTTTTGTATATAATTTATATTTAACAAGATAAATAAATAAAATGAATATTTTCTGATTTTTTTTCGATTTTGAGGGCTCTTGGGGCACCCTTTCCCCTTATCCGATTGAGCTGAAATTTTACACAAGTTATTTTTTTGGCAATGGCACCAAACTAGGGGGTAGCGCGAATAAATTTCCAACTTCGAAAAATAAGAGCCACCCTATTAGGCCATACACGGCTCCAGTTGACGGCTAGCCTTAAATTTTAATTTTCCCGCTTTTAAAATAGTTCGTTTGAAGGGCACTTGGGAGCGCTTTCATCGTTATATTCCCTGCAGCGTCCATTAGAGCGTCATCAATTTTCTGTGTGCAATAATTATTAAAAAGTTAAAATTGAGTTAACTAAATTGCTATTAAATAATTGAAAAGATGTCAGTAATCAATCAAGAAGACAGTTCAAATGAAGATATTAAATATCCAATCCATATTGGTAATTAATTTAATTTTATAAATTTTTTTCTTTTTTTTTGTCTGTCATTTATTTATTAATTTGTTTTCTTTTTAAATAATTATTTAAAGATCTTAAATATAATTAACAATACAGTAAACATAAAATGTTTTCTATCCTTTTGAGCATTTTAATATCAAACGTTTGCTTTCTATAAATGGCTAAGAATAAACATTATTTTATTTTTTTTTCTCTTTAAAAAAACACTTTTTTCTCATTCCCACTCACACACACACTCACATTCCCACAGTCTTTTCGGCAATTTAATAAGAGGCAAAAGAATTCAATAAATGCCTAGAGATACAGTAATGATAGTAAAAATCTTTTAACTCCCTATAAACAAATCAAGTTGCAATTAGAAAATGCCTTTACAAATGAATTTGCCTCTTCACAGCTCAAGGATGGATGTTCAAACTAAATCACTTTTTACTTTCTCTTTCTTATGTATATATATATAGAGAGAAAGTATTGGATTCATGTCAAACATTTAATGTCGAGATTTTGATGTATATACACGTTTTGACGTCCCCTGAATCCAAAAATCGGCTCTTAACGTAATTGTCAAGTAAAAATGACATTTTTATTAAATTGTCATGACAATTTGTCACTTTTTGGTTTCATAAAATTTCTAGGCTGATAAGTGAATTTTGACAATTTGTCACTTTTTCATTTTCAAACGATAATTGTCCTGACAATTTTTTTTTTGTTTGACAATTTGTAAAAAAATTCTAACGGGGACTTAAACAATTAATTTTATTCGTGATTTTCGTATAAAACTAAAAAAAATCATGTATAAAACCCAACTCTGCCTAGAATATATTCACATTTATATAAACCGAATTGATTAAAAGGAAATAATTTTAAAGTTGTATCATACATTTAATAAAATAATCTAATTTACAATAATAATTGAATCGTTTATTTGAGAAACATTTTTTTACAAACAGTTTTTTTTTATGAAATGGGTTCTGTTGGTGTAGACATTTGCTGTTGAAACACTTTACCTTTACCATGAGGGTATCGCCAAAAAATTGAAGAAATGATCCTTCATTTATGATTTCATCAAAACACACATTCCTATAAGACAGCCAAAGAAATTCATGTGTTTTCAGACGCTTGTACAGGTCAAAACCGGAATCATCAATTTAAAGTTATATGTGGTTTATTGATAGAATGTTGTAAGAACCTTGCTAGCAATATCTAATGCCAGAAAAGTTCCCTCAAAAAGCACAACCCTTTTACGATGAAGTTGTTGTTTGGCCAACCACAGCTGTTCAAGATGATGTGGAATAACTCATCAAGAGTACCAGAACTGACTCTTTTTAATTTTATTCAATATTTTGTGTGTATTCTATCAATAAACCACATATAACTTTAAAAATATGTTTTAAATAGTCCTTTTTACTCTGTTTAATGCAGAAAGGGCACAAGTCCATAACAAAAAAAAAATTCATGCAGGTTACACCATACAATCTCAAAATCTGAAACTTATGTAAAATATGTATTTCATAATCATCTGTAAGATAAATAATTGAAATAATCTAATTTTTTAATTTTTTTAGATAAAAAAAGTTTTTTGTTTCTCCTGTAAAATTTTTAAAATGGGATATGTGCCCTTAATCAAATAAACGATTCAATTTGTTTATTTAGTAATATAATATTTAATTTATTTAATTTTATAAATCCATTAAATAAATGAAAATAAAAATGGTTTTATATTAATATTAATTATTTACAAATAGATGATACATTATACTTTTTCCATTCATGCTAGCTACGCCAGTGGATAGAAAGAAGTGACAAATTTGTATTAAATGACAATTTTTTTATGAAATGTTTTGATAATTGTTTTTATTGAACGGCTTTTCAGCAGTAGACAATAAAATAATAGTGTAAACTTGACAATTTATGTAAATTCTTGACAATTGTCGCATTGTCAGTCTATGAAATAGGTCCCTGGTGACAGACACGCCATTAAAAACGTTCAATTGCTACTTATTTATATAATAATTGAATATTGTATAAATGTATTTAATTTCATCTTTTTTTTTCCACTAGGTCCTGTCTTCCCTTGTGTTATTTGTAAAACCAACTTTATAAATTTGTATTTTCTCTGCAAACATTCCAAGAAATGTCTAACAAACGTCATACAAAACACAGAGAAAAGAAAATTGAATTCCTTAAAAAAAACATCAAAGAAAGGTAAAAGTTAAAGCAATTTAGAAATCTCCGAAATTTCGTTTTTTTATTTAATATATATACATCTTTTATTTTTAGAAAAAACCAAAGAGGAAGCATCCAAGAAAAACGTGGGAATTAAAAGAAATCAGTCAAATTCTTTAAAAAAGAATGCGAACGCGTCACTCACCAAGACAAAAGTACTTCGTGAAAAATCTTTCACATGTGAGATTTGTTTAAAACAATTTAGATGGGAATCTCATCTCAGTAGGCATTTATCTATTCATTCTGGGCAAAAACAATTTCAATGTGAGATTTGTTTTAAAGAATTCAATTTCAAATCTAATCTCACTCAACATTTATTAATTCATTCTGGACAAAAGCCATTTCAATGTAAGATTTGTTTCAAACAATTTAAGCGGAAATATCATCTCAATAGTCATATAGTTATTCATTCTGAGCAAAAACCTTTTAAATGTGAGATTTGTTTTAAAGGATTTAATCAGAAATCTCACCTCATAAAACATGCAGTTATTCATTCTAGAGATATCAACATGGGCGTAACTAGTGAATTTGGCTGGGGGGGCCAGGGGACCAGCTATCCTTCGGTGGACATGGAGGGCCCCATATTGTCTTTTCTGTTGCGGGAAGCCTTCTGGGGGGGAGAAGGCCACGAGACTTCTGGCGGGGCCGGGCACTCCGCCGCACGACCCCCCTAATTACGCCCATGGATATCAAAAAAATGCCTATATGACAAATTAATAACAAAAAGAAGAAATTCCTTCCACAGATGAACACAAAAAAATATTTTCAGTATTCTGTTTGATTTTTTTGTTCATCTCGTGGTGTATTTTTGTCGATTATCTTACTAAAAGAGTAAAACAAAAAAATTTATTAAATCTTTAATATGAATTGCTCGAAAACATCTTAAGCAATGCACTGACAAATTAAAAAATAATAATAATAGTAATAGAAGCCCTGGAATCTCTTAAAAATCAATACAACAAGATTCGTCCATATAAAAAAGAACCTCCGCTCCTGTTAGCGCTCATAGAAATCGGAAGACTACAAATAAAGACAGAAAAATCATCGCTCCCCCCATCGTTTCAGTTTTCTCCCACGCTGTTAAAAATACAATTTGATATAAGGGTAGAGGAACCCTCCAAATTCACATTCGATAGCATAATATATACGGATGGTTCCAAAACAGTCACAAACGCAGGCTCTGCATTCTTTGACAACACACACTCTAATTTTGGGCTGTTCAAATTACCCCCCATCTTTTTCAAATTTTACAGCTGAATTAATAGCCATCCGAGAAACACTTCTATATTGCTTGTCTTATCCGTTCAACTCCTGCCTAATCATTTCGGACTCCCAAAGCGTACTAAAAGCTATTCTTAACTTTAGAATGAAAAAATCGACAAATATTCAGATCGGATACATCAATCAGCTACTAATCAGAGCCGCAAACAGGAACACCAGAGTAGCTCTCCGTTGGACTAAAGGACACAGTAAATCTCAAGGCAACAGGACTGCCGACTTCCTAGCCAAAAGAGCCTCATATCACGGAACCCCGTTAAATGCACCCACATCATGGCAGGATTCATTCTCCCTCATAAAAGAAAATCGAAAAATAGAATGGAATCACATTTGGAAACAGACCTCGACGATAACAGGATCTGCCTTAGCAAAAATAAAGCCCAGCATCGGCCCGCCTTGGTTCAGTCATCACAAACACCTTCCTAGATCCATAATCACCACACTCACTAGAATCAGAATTAACCACACACGCACACCGAACCATCTGTCAAGATTCAACATCATGCCATCGCCTCTCTGTCACTGCTCAAATACACCGGCCACTCCATTCCACTTAATAGCAGAATGCCCAGAGTATGAAAGCAAACGCAAACAATATTTAATAAAAATCAAACCGCAGTTCCGAGACCCCACATCATTCCTGCAATTCATAAAGACACCGGACCCAGAAGAATTAGAAAACCTGAACAACTTCATTAATGCCTCAAAAATAATCTTGTAGCCACAACCACTCCATAATCTGCCTTTATATAGTGTATTGTTTGTAGTGACTTTTGTTATATAGGGTATATTTTTTTTAGAGACATTTATGTTTGATATATTTTATTATATACCTTAATTTTTTGTAAACATATTGTATTGTATACAAGAAGGGGCCGAATGGCTAACGCTAAAAGGCCGAGAATAAAGAGAAAAAAAAAAAAAAAAAAAAATTAAAAAAAATTTTGAGCGACCTTTAAAAAATATTTTTTTGAGCTCATATTTGGAGATGTCTCTTAAAACAAGATAAACTAACATCAAGGGCGGATACAAGGGGGGGGTAAAAGGGGTAATAACTCTAATAACCCCCCCCCCACGAGATTTGAAAAAAATACTTTTTTTCGAAAAAAATTTTATTTTTAATGTTAAAATTTAAAAATTTTATTTGTATTTATATTCTGGCAAACAAGTACAGAATGCGCCTTTAAATTACCGAAATTAAGAATAAATTGTGTGCTGTGCGACCAGTCACACCAGATTACCCCCCCCCCCCCGAGAAACACCTCTGGATCCGCCCTTGACTAACATATATTCATTTCAAATTATTTGTTTTTTTTTTTGCGAATTCTAAGGTACATATTCGTTATGGGTATGCTTATGATTAGGGCTGGACGGTAAACCGGTTTACCGGTAAAAACCGGTAAAAAATTTTTACCGAAAACGCGGTAACGAACCTCTAATTCGGTAAAAACCGTTTTTTTTTCGAAAGTCGGTAAAAACCGATTTTTTCGGACGGGAAAAAATTTTGGTTCCGCAAAAAAAATGTTCCGCGGCGGCAAACTTTGGTTCCGCGGGCGGTAAAAAATTGGCGTCTCTAAAAAAAGGTAAAATATTTTTTCGGACGGGAAAAAATTAAATTTTATTTTGGTTCCGCGAAAAAAAAATGTTCCGCGGCGGCAAACTTTGGTTCCGCGGGCGGTAAAAAATTTTTACCGACTTTCGAAAAAAACCGGTTTTTTTTTCATTATCGAGGTCGGTAATGAAAATCCATTACCGTCCAGCCCTAGTTGTAACTCACAGGCAGAGTTGGGTTTTATACACAATTTTGCAGTTTTATACAAAAATTGCGGATAAAACTTGTATGAAACGTATAAAATGTATTAAACGTATAAAATGTATAAAACTTGGATGCGCATGCGCAAACCCGACGAGAAAGGAAGCTCAAATAAAATTTCATTTTTGAATTATTAACATTTTGATTATATTATTCACTAAATAAAAAGCAAACAACATCGTCAATACTTTAGAACATTATAAAATATGAAAAGCTTTTAAGCTGTTTTTTCAGGAGGAGAGAATTGGTTTTTTACAGTTTTATACCTTTTATACATCGGCCTAGTTTTATCCGCGATAGTTTTATACATGTATAAAACCGTGTATTATACTCGGCGGGATAAAACTTGCCAACTCTGCTCACAGGATTTGACATGCTCTGTGCTCCATGCTCTGATCTCCATGTGTGTGCGTGTCTGTGTGTGTGTGCTTCTCATCACCTGTCAAGTCCAGCTAACAATTATCTCAATTTTATAAGGTATTTATTATTTGATTTGCATTTCTTTCTCCTTTTTTGTTTTAATTAGATATTTTCTACTAATTTAATTTGTAAATTAAATTTCATTGCCTCTTAAAATATATAGAGATTATCGTTGAATGTCATTTGCTCCAATTGGTTATGATTCAATCTCATTTTCTCATTTATTTCGTATTTTCGACTTTTTAAAGTTATTCCCTATTTTATTAATATATTTAAAATGGTTTAATAGATTTATTAAATAATAAATTTTAATAGTTTTTTTATTATTTTCATCTTTTGTCAAATGTGTGCATTCCCTTAACATGGACTGATTATAAAAAATAATCTTTTTTTTTTTAAATAATTTATTTTAAATTTAGATTTTGAACAATCATCCCTCGTTTTAGATTTCATGACTTTGATTTTTTTAATTTTTATTAATTAATTTTACCTTCTCTTTTTTTTTTCTTCAATTCCAATCATTTCTATTTCCTTTTTATTTTCTTCACTTTTTATTATTTTAATTTCAAAGTAAACTAGAGGATAAAAAGAGCAGATCAATAAATTTAATACTTAAATGGAATTCTTTTTGCAAAGATGTTAATCGAATTTTTAATTTTCCATTTGTATCTATTTATATATAGGCCTATACACCTGTATAAATAGTTCTATTTGAATCATTTCTAAGAATATCATCTAAAATTCAATATTTTTTATTTTTAGGTTTTTGAATTTGAACAGCACCAATAGAAAATGACTAAAATTTTGAAGACTTTAAGAACAAGAAAGTAACAAACATCAAGATTA